>OZ037768.1:12409674-12477174 GCA_964035545.1 Bugula neritina | reverse complement strand
TCCTAAGAAAGCACAACTCAAATGCTTACAATTAGATCATGAGGAAGCAGATACACAAACTTTGTTACATGCAAAATATCTTATGAACATCATAATCTCACGTGTAATAATCAAATCTCAATCTTTCATCCCAAGTCTCGCTATTTGCAAAACATTACCTTCTTACCAATTATTTTTTTTCACTGCTGTGGTAATCATGGTGTCATGCCAGATAGAGGCTAGACTAAATTTCTTACTTAGACGCTAGTTATTTATTTTGGTAAAATGTATTTTCATGTGCAACTTATTTTAATATTATTGAAATATATGTATATTTAAATAAACTTGGATCAATTGCTTGTTATTTAGCACATAAATAAATTCTTTTGATTTGCATTAACTTATTAATTTTGTATATTATTTTATACATCTTGTCTGTTGTTTAAAAATATATTTTGCTAATAAGTATCCTTTAAAGATAGTGTCTATTATTAATGTATTACCATATTAGTATTAGTATTAGTATATATGTATTAGCTACATATAACTATTAGCATATTAGCAACCAATTCATCAGTTATATAGGTAATATTACTATAATAATTATATGGTAACAAAATAAAAATAGCGTCTATCGGGGAGGAAACCATAATCATATTAGATATTTGGATGTCAACATTGCAGCAAATAAATCCAAACCGCAGTTGTGTGCAGCACTTGGTAGATTTCATGCTTTAACAGGTTTTTATTCGACTATAGTGCTTTTTATGGAAAAGGATAGCGCACAGCCTACTCTTTTTTGAGAAAATATCCATAATGTATGGGAAACTTTGAACACCTTGGGAAGTATTTTAAGCTGTAAGCCATTACAGCGGCTGAAGTAGAACAATTTGTCTGTAAGCTTTATGGAGCAGGAAATCCATATATAGATAATGTCTGATACACTGTATTTCGTTCACCGTCTAAAATAACTTAATATAGTTTGCCTCCAACAAAAGATGAACTAAATTTGCATGTAAAAAGAGCAAATTATCAGGCAGCCATTTGGAGAAGGGTGATCGACAACAGCCTATATTGATGGACCACCCCCAGAACATTATGAAAAGATTGTTGAGAATCATGGCAACATAAATATAAAGTGGATGATTCAAGCTTCCGTACCTGAACATGTATATTGCAAAGTTTAAACTGCTCCTGTAAGACCAGCTGCAACATATCAAGATGTGGATGTCAGAAATTTCAAATGCAGTGCATACACTGATGTTTGTCAATGTAAGGATTGTCTGAAAAGAAGCTCTATATTGGGGAAGAAGCTGATGAGACTGATGGCAGTGACAATGGTGGCGAGAATACTTTTTCATAATAAAGCACTATTTTTAAACATTTGTTATATATTTTGCTGCAACCAATTTGATTTTGATAATCTCTCATGCTTCTGTTCCTCTAAATAATTTTACAAAATCTTGTTGATTTTTGCAGACGTTTAACGGCTACCACAGACTAGCAAATGGTTCACTTGGGCTGAGCTCAAAAGATTTCAATATTTATTCATTTCAACATTTATTTTGTACTATAATTTTATAAATATAGTTTTTTCACACATCAGCATGACTTTATTTTTATTTGTGTATAAATAGCTTGGTCATACATGATTATTCTGGATGCTTATGCCTCATGCAATATGTCGATTCATAACAAACATATAAGTTTACGTAAACAACTTGGTTATAATTTGAGATAGCGTCTTGCAGTTTTTTAATTCATTATCAGCATAGAATTCTAAGTAAGAGGCAATTACTTTTGGTATTTCAGCAAACATTTTTTCTTCAAGATAGCTTGATAAAATTGGATACTATTTCGCACAATCCACATTTCTTTTTATCACCCATCTAAGACGTCGATTTGTTTTTTGCAATATCTTGAGTTTGGGTAGAGATAGAATTCTAAAATTTGTAGATTCAGAATCAGCACAGAATTCTGATCTAAAAACAAATTTTTTTGAGTGGCCATTTAGTAAAGTGTAATAATCCAATTGTTTGAGCACTTTTTGGGAGGTTACTTCTAGACTATATATGTTTATATAAACAACTTGGTTATAATTTGAGATAGCCTCTTGCAGTCTTTAAATTCAGTATCAGCATAGAATTCTAAGTAGGAAGCAATTATTTTTGGTATTTCAACAAATATTTTTTCTTCAAGATAGCTTGATAAAATTGGATACTATTTTGCACAATTCACAAATGCCGATTTGTTTTTTGCAATATCTTGAGTTTGGGTAGAGATAGAATTCTAGAGTTTGTAGATTCAAAATCAGCACAAAATTTTGATATTGAAACAACTTTATTTGAGTGGCCACCTAGTAAAATGTAATAAGCCAATTTTTTGAGCACTTTTTGGGAGGTTACTTCTAGACTATTAGGGAAAACCAGAAAATCAAGCAAAGCTAGAAGAGAACCTTGCTTATTCAGCTGTATTTGTTGATATTTTATTAGTTTAATCCAATAAACTATATAAATTAGTAGCTAAACTGTAAAAAATTGTTAAAAAGTAAACAGATGATATAGTGTTTACTAAATTAAAGGCGGTAAGCTTCCAGGTTATTTATTACATTTGAGCAAAAGTTTGCATGCTTTTCAACTGTTTTATCAGCATTTTACCCAATTTCTTATACGAAAACACTACAAAAATGTAAGTAAAAGTGGTCATATTAGGTGTCTTAGACTTGCCCAGACTTGCCCGCGAGCGTGCCCTCCGTGACGTGGGGATGGCAAAATAGCCCAATTGTAGCGTGAGTTTATATCGCGTAAAGTTATTAAGAAGCGGGTTTGTCGCAGATTCTCGTTATTCGTAGCTCAAATCACATGAATGTTACTCTTCGGGCGGCTACTAATAACTAACGTTAGCTACGCAACATCAAGAAAGGTAACTAATTTAACTGTTTTCAAATGGACTATTTCATTTCGCTAGTTTGTAACTTGCTGTAAATCACAAAATAATTATTTTCCCTATTTTAATTTCAATTATCATGTCGACCACACTACCAGAAAATTACTCTTAAATATGCAGTAAATGATGATTTTCAACCGTTTTGTGATGAATTATAGGTTAGTAGTTGTCTACGTAAAACCAAGTTTTGAAATTTGTAACTGAAAGTGAATCACAGTATGAGTATCAGTATCAGTATGAGTGTCACTAGTCTAACTCTATTTCTATGACATTGACTCTCACTCTAAGTCTATGACTATCGCCTATTGGTGAACTATTATTAATAATATTCAATGGTTATATTTATTAATACTATTATTAGTCATAATGATAATCATATGACAGTATCAGTATGTTAATGTTACGGAGCAGGATCAGTTTCGAAACTAATACTTATACTTATAGTTATATTAGTTATAACTATAAGTATAACTATAACTTATTAACTATAAGTTATACCGATAGCTATATTAATATAAATATTTATATTCATAGTAATACTAATAGCAAATGTAATATTATTATGTTAATAGTTATACTTGTAAGTTATAATATAAAGCAAACGACACAAGTATTAATTTCAATTTGAACTGCTGGTCTTGAAATAAAAAGTGAAATAAATATAAATAATAAAATATAAATTATAATAATTTAATTATACTAATACTTATACAGAAATATAATTATAATAAATTTATAAAACTTAAACAACTTTTAATTTAAGGAACAACTTTAAATACAAACATAAAGATAATATTAAATAATTATAATCATAATGATCATAACAATAAATATAATTATGATTCCAATAATTATCAATATATTATATAATATTTATTGCAAGTGAAAGTTAGTTATTCTCCGCCAGCTGCATGAATGTGACTGGTAAATTTTGTAACCTTTGGCAGTAATAACTTTGTAGCATAAATTAGACACATTTTTATGAAAATACATAATGTTAATGCTATAGCTGCTAGTAATTCTAATGGGTGTAATAATATTACTTTCACCAGCATTAATTTTTACTTTGTTCATCTCTTCATAAAGCATTTTCTAAATCCTTTTTTGAATAAATATACATATAATGTGCTGAATAGATTACATATGTTGGGGTTTTTCCTATACTGCAGCTCAGCCTACACTCCCCCCCCCCACAAATGTTCCTAAACTACTAGCTTCATCAGGATACAGATTGATGGAGCTGTATTGATAAAAACTTCTCTTTTTAGCAGTAGAGGCATCATGAAAAAAAAGGCAAGTATTTTACTAAATATGAATGCGGTTTTTTACTTCTACAAATTTGATAGCCTACACTATTCTATTTAAATGGAAACTGGTCTGACATAATGTGTCTGCAATTTATTAGTTATAATATAGTAAATACTATGCGGGCCTATAGATCCAATGGCTCAAAAAAAAATTAAATAAAACATTACACAATGCTGTATTTATTAGCAATGTGATACTTAGCAACTAATTTCACATTATTATTTTTTGCAAAGTTTCATATATCTACATATGTTTGTTCAATTCAGTGTTCTGAAGTAGAAGGTTCCAACAGCAGGGAAAAGCCTTGAACAAGATATTATGTTTTACATCTCCAACTCATTTTAACTTTGCTGGTCAGTGCATTGTGTATCTGGAGCATAGTTTTGTATTTTTAAGTAGTCCATCAGATACCTTTGTAGATAGTAAAGATTAAAATGTTTGTGCAATGATGTCCATAATGTTGAACTGATTTATTGAAACTAAAACTGTTCTTAATTATAACAAAACTTGACAATCTTTACATAAAGAATAATGTCCTATAATCTATCTTCATTGTAAACAAAATTAGAAAGTTCCACACCAGCAAATTGTTAACCATCATCTGTAGGTGGAAGACGCGTGCACTCAGTTATAAAGGCAAGCTGACGGTGGTTTTCTTTGCCTTCTATGAAGATTTGGAAAGAGCCAGAAAATTAATACTCTATAACTGCAAAACCATGTTGTAGTGTCTTGTGTTATTGATTGAATCATCTAAAAGAAAAATTGTTGTATCATTATAATTTTACTGTTAATGAATTAGCAAATCTACTTATCTTGGTAAATATATTCAAGAACAAATACTATAGTGTAACTCAGTTTTGGTTATGTGTATGCTCCTTAAGCGAATTTACAGCAGATATCAAACTATATATTAGAGACTGATATAGGAATTACATTTAAGCTAACCATGATGATGTAAATAGCTGTTGTATGTGACTTCGAGAACTCTGCTGGCCATGTCAGTTCAATTACACCAGGGTGATCTGTTACGAATTTCATGTCATTATTGAAATTCAGCTTTTTCAAGTGCCTCTTCACAACTCTGGCAGCATTCTGACTGCTCCTTAGCTTTCTGCACCTGAAATTTCTTCTACTTGCACCATTCTTCTATTGGTGGAATGTTAGCCTATAACAAACAGGTGTACCAAAGCTAAAAAAAATATCTAATTCAATGCACTAGGATATTATTCAACTCATTTAAATTTAATATATAGCAGTAAAACAATCACATAATTGTATTTATTTTATCAGCTTTACTTTACAAAGCTGAACCATATAATTTAGTAACTTGTCACCATAATAAACTTTGTACAACATACAAATTGAAAACCTGATGTGATTGCTTTTTTAATAGAATATACATCAAAAACATGTTACTTTGATAAGCGTGTTTATAATAAAAGTATTAAACCAGTTTAAAAAAAATTATTTTGTTATATAAGGGATCACAAAACTAAATCATTTTAGACCTGTAGCTCAATGTTCCTCAAGCAACGGGCTGCTATGACTAATTAATTTTCTATCATTGCATTTGACTGTTCTACTCATAGTGTATTGGCGAGTTAAAATTATTGGTAATTTAATGTATATTTTAGCTACCTCTGTACAATCAATGTCATAGTAATATCAATTAGGTTTTAAATTTCACTGAGTTTATAGTAAATTATTGCAATCGGTACATAACATTTGGCTAGTTCTCTAGTTCATTAAATAACCATACGAACTTAAATTTACAACATGAAAAAACACACAAAGCAAAATTAAAATAATCATATTATGAACCAATGTAATTGATAAGCGATAATGCTGTTGTAAAACATAAATTATCAAATTGAAATAGTTATTATTACTATTAGTATTACTATCATTATAACAACTATAATTATTATTAGTATTACTATTACTATTAGTATTAGCATTAGTAGTAAAAAATGAGTAGAGTTCAACATATACAATCTAGCTCACAGTTACTATAAAAGTAGAAGTAGAACTTTTAAAACTATTATCTCCATCATTATCAGAACTATGAGTAATACTAGTACAGTACTAGTAGTTGTACTAATAGTAATACTAGTTATTAATACTAATAGACAATAGTAATAGTATCACTATGAGTATGAGACTTGGGCTGGCAGTGATTATCACTATCAGCATCATCATAGTGATAGTCAAAAGTTACAAGAATTAGAAGCCATATTCATATTGATATTCTCATTGTGATTGAGTTATGCACAGTCATATTCATAGTAATACTAATAGTCAATCACTGATTGAGTTAATGTCATAGTAATACTCATACTCATAATTAATTTGTACGATACTCATACTCATAGTGATAGTGATACGTCACCGTGAATTTCAATTTAATAATAATTTTAATTTAATATTAAAGTGATATTAATTATTAATATTATCATTGAATCATTCATTGTTGCTAATATTATGTCTTACTCTTAGTCTTAGTCTAACAGCAGCTCTATAAAGAAGTTAAACATAACTGATAACAAAACACATTTAAAAAATAATACTGTAACAATCAATATAATGCATATCAATATGAATATGCTAGCAACCTAATTTTCAGCCCACTTCATTAACTTTCTGTGCAGTATTGTGAATTGTGATAAAATAAATTTATTAATGGTGACCTTGACATCTTCGTCCAAATGCCTTTCACGTCAAGCCCCGAACCAATTTGTAAAAATTTTGGATTTTTTACTTTTGATTATTTTTTACGAAAAGAGCTTCAAAATAAATTTAAAAAAAAGTGAGCTGTTGTCCACATGAAAAGAAATATATGAGTTAATTTTCTAAATTCAGGAAGTTACCAGAGGATCACAATATTTTTTTTAAAAAATCTTCATTTTCACGACAAGCTCTATATATTAATATAGAAAAATAGAAGACAACTCTTCTTTCAGATTTTTCATGCGCCACGGTCACGTCAATCTCAGTGCTATTAACACATATATTTTAATTCATTTTTTCTGGTATATTGAGTTGAGATTTTTTGTATATATTTTGTGAATGCAACTAAAAAAGTATGATCTTTTAATTAACAGTAATTGATTTTATCAAAATAACCTGGATGCCTACGATGTTTAAGTAAAATGGCTTATATCAACTACATAGATTTTACTAGAATTTTGAAGCATAGAAATCTACATATAATATTTTGAACTAGTCAGGTTGGATTTATTTTTTGTAACATATTTTACTACTAGCAGCTTATATATACATATATACATATACATATACCTATACATATACATATATAAATACAGTTTTTGCAGCATCGTACAAGTTTGAGTGGTTTTTCTGTCCAGCTTTATTTTTACCTTTTGTTAATATGATTATCTTGCCAAGCTACTTTTCCTTCGTTACAAAAATATAAAGTCACCTTGTCTCTGAGTTCGCTAGCTGCTACTGTGGCACCTCTATTTCGAAGATACAATCCAAAAGTCGGTTGTCGTGCTGCACGCCAAAATCCTAATTTGATACTCCCATCATGACTCACTTGGTCAGCATATCCCAGGTGGGCAATAAATTTCATCATCAACTTTTCTTAGAAAGTTGTGCAAAACACATGCAGTTCTCACTAATTTTGTTGCTTTTGAAGCATCAGCAATGATAGGCCTAAACAGTATTCTCCAGCGCTGAGTTAGTATCCCTAAATAGAATACATGCAAAGTTATAAAGATTGCAACTGATGCATGCAAAGAAATAGTTTGTGTCACAAAACTGTTGGTAGCAGTGTGACGAGTTCGAAAAGTTTGGTAGTCAGAAGTATAGAGACAAGTAGCATACAGCTTGCTAACCCAGTTGAGAGTAAATAGAGTTGTATAAGTAGACTTTATTTCTCTATAGTAAGATATGCACAGATGGATTTATAAAAATGAACTCCGAGAATGAACTGAACTGTAAACACAACTGCCTCAGTATTTATAGTGAACAAGAAGCTCTAGAATATTCTCAAGCATTCCAGTACAGAAGATTCTAGTAGAAAACATTCCCCACATGCCAATACTATTTATAGAAAATCAAAACAAAACAAAACATTGGAATTTCCATGGTTATTTCGCAATTATTGCGCAACACCTTGTTTACATTGCTGGGCAGTAGTTAACATGACTAATGAAAACAATAACAATGAACAATGACCCATCTCTTTGATCAGTCTAGAATATTCATGAACATTCGTGTATAATCATCAGGAAAAACCCGGTAAGTCTATAGATATATGTACACTCAGAATTTGTGACAGTTTGCCAACCAGCTATGCCACTCAAACACTAGACTTACCAAACTTACCAAACGTATTTTCAATGACTCTTCTTGCCCTGCTAAGTCTATAATTGAATATTCTTTGGCTTTCATTGCTGATACTACGACCTGGATAAGGTCTCATCAAATATGACTTGAGAGGAAAAGCTTCATCCCCAACAAGGGTATAAGGGAATAGGGTTGAAGAATCAGATAATACTGATGGTTCTGGTAAGTCGATAGTGCCTAAAGAAAATGGTGATAATAAGCATATAATTGCTAGTCAAAATATAATACATTTATTAGATGTTAAAAAGTTAAATACTGGTAAGCAGAGCTATTTTTTACCATTCTCTAATCCTTGGGAAAATTTTGATTGCGCCCAAACTCCAGCGTCATTGTTGCTTCCACTCGCACCAACATCAATCATTAAAAAATCGTAATTGCTGCTGCATACAGCTAATAGAATAGTGGATAGTCTCTGTTTATAATTATAATAAGTTGAGCCCGTGTTCTTTGGTTTCTGTATTGTACAGTGCTTTCCATCAACAGCACCAATACAGTTGAGAAAAATTCCATCTTTCTTCAAATCTTAAAACAAAGTTGAAGGAAATATTGTAAATGAATTTCACAGTATAGTAATTTATTCAAGAATTTGTACAAATCAAGTTATCAATTCTAATACAGTAGCATATAGTACTAATAAGCACAAACCCCTGGGCTATTTTTTTCCACTCTTCTTTCCCGGTTGGTACTGCTAAAAAGGATGGCTGCAAGGCATCATAAATAGCGTCACATGTAGTATAAATTATACCAGCTACAGTTGATCTTCCAAGCCGGTAGTGAGTGGCTATATTTCTGTGACTACTACCTTCAGCAAGATGGTGCAATGTGGTGGCTAGCTTTAAGGAGGGTTCAATTGCTTGACGCATATTTGTGTTTTGCTTAGTAAGACTTGGCGCAATCAATCTTAATAAAAAGTCAAATTTATATGCAGACATTCTAAAATAGTTTTTATGTCTGGACTCGGCATTTTGGTGTCGAAGCTCATCAACAAGCGTACTGTGAAGCCCAAGTTTATCCCTCTTTATATTAATTGGATGAACCCAGTATTTTTGTTTAACTTTTTCAGCAAGCAATACTTTCTTTTTTAGAAATAATGATCTTTTTTTAAATAAAAGCAATCTGCTCGAATCGATTGTCATTTTGCAAGGCAGCATCAGCATGTGTAGCCATAGAAACAAGGAGAGCATGCGAGCAGTAACGTTGAAAGCAAAAGCAATTGGCTAGTTAATTTTCGCATTTTCCTGCGTAACGTCGTGTGTGGCATGTCGCTACCGCTGCGTATTTCTTCTCATGCGAACTCGCACGCGAAAATACGCACAGTGTGGCCCAAGGCTTAGCCTACTATCCTCCAATGAGGAGGAGTTTAAAACCACCATACAACCATAGCAAGAAGCACCATCAAACAGTGGATATGACTATAAATTAAAAAGTAATCCAACACCTAAATCAAAAAAAAAATAATAAAAATAGAAAAATATTGTGGTACAACCCACTTTTTAGTTCAACAGTAAAAACCAAAATATAGGAAAACATTTCTTCAAATCATTAACAAATGCTTTCCACCATCCAACCGACTAAGTAAATTTTTCAAGAGGAAGACCACAAAAATTAATTATTCATGCATGCCCAACATGAAAAATGTTAGGTATTGATGGCTCGAACCAGCACAAAGTTAAGACTGCACACATCTCTACTACCACTACTAAACTAAACGACACACATTGTAGCTGTGAACAACCTTCCTACTGTCCATTAAATGGTAATGCTTATACAAAGACGTAATATTGTTGTGAATGTATGATTCACAACAATTAGTGGGTCTACTTATTCAAAGCCACTTCACCAGGTTTTTCACGAATAGAATATAATTTATTTATTACAAATTATACAGCAAATAAAAGATATTAAAACTAACGTACACTATTACATAACAGAGAGTGATTTATACATGACTTTACATTGCTACGATCCAATCCACTCTGCCGGCCAATCTGCTACCACGGTGTTGAAAAAAATACATCTACAGATTTTTGATTTTATAATGCACATTTTGTCAAAATGAAAAAAGTTGTGTTTTTGTTTAATAACAAAACTGTCAAATAAATTAAAATCTCGTTAACAGCCAAAGCAGTTTGTTATGCGCCTACTTTTTCTAATTACTAGGAATTCTAAATTAGTAGAGTTTAATTTGTTCGCAGTTGTGAGAGCTGAATTTTCACTAGATCCTTGCACTTTGCTAATATTTTTTACGGTTATACTACTATATACATTTTCAGATTAGCTTCGGAAAATACCCTCTTCGGACTAATTGCTATCTCTTTGTGTTCCACGCCTCTTCCTTGGCTTTTCATTTCTTTTTCTTCCTCCATATTTGTCGAGAATGTTTTTTAGCTTTGATTTGGGTGTCAAGTTAATAGAGGAATAATTTCCTTCTCCAACATGCTGTGCACCAGCCACTACATGTGCGTAGGTCATCAAATTTTTGTAGGTTTCACAGGTGCAGCATCGTTGAGAGTTGTGCCTTGATTTTATAGTTTCATATTGTGGTGAATTGTCAAGTTTTGAAACATGATCTTCACTGTTCCTAACTTGTACAACTTTTGCATTACTAGCTTTACTCATTAGCAAATTCATCACTTCATTTAAGTGCGAAATTTCTATATCCTTTTTATTATTAATTGCTCTAATTGGATCTAATTTTATGCCTTTTCAAGTATCCAATTAGATAAATTTTTTCGATATTCCAGATATTCCTTTTTTGATTTCCTCAGACATTCTATCAACCATTTTTTTTAGGCTGATACAAAGGTTAGACACTGTTAATTTTTTTCCTTGAACACATCTTTTGATCATTGCATTACACGACTCAGAGGCATTTGTTGTAACAAAAGTTGATGGTGTGAAATTATATCCTTGAATTTTTTTGTTGGAATTTACGATAAGGGAATTCCAGATTTATTCGTCGAAATAGTGTATAAATTTGCAAACACCTTGGTAGCATTTGTTTCGACTAATATTCTGCCAGTTTTCAGTGGTGTTTTTTCTCTCTTCTTTCATTTTACTCTCCGTCTGACCACTCAATTTTTGACTAATGTCGTATAAAAAAACCTTTTTTATGCTAGCTGGTATGCATAATTTAGTTAGCTTTCTTTGGATGTTATCGTACACATGTGAAAAACGCCGAAATGCATGTCTTTTGGGAAATATTTGAAGAGCCTTTAGTATTGCTTTTTCACCATCAGTTACAAATACCAATTGCCTATGTTGTAGCTTTAGCAACTTTCTGATGACATGTTGGAAGAACACAGTGTAGCTACCACTATCCATTTTCTGAGTCAGCATCATTGGTCCAATTGTTATTGGGGATCCAGCAAATCGCTCATCTCTCAACGTAAGTATCACCGTGTACATGTTCGTTAGATTAAATGTAGTGTCTAGGTAAAGTGGCATTCTTAGGTTTGCTTTTTTGTATATAATATAATAACTGTAAAATTTCCATCATCAAAACTAATTTGTTGGATAAATTGATCATGTGACTTTTGCGCAAAATACAATGCGTAAAGTGACTCCACTGGATCTGCTTATTTTTTGTTCCTAAAATTTTTTATTTGTTTTACATCTCTTGGCACTGCCCCTATTGTTCCTACTGTATGCAGTGTTTTACTTATGGCAGATTGTTGTATATTGCCACTGGGTTTTCGTTGCTATGTAGGCCTGATGATTTTTCCTTTAGCTCTTGCAGCAATGCTCTGTCACTTGGAAAGAAAAGAACTGACTTTTTAAAGTTTCCATGGGGTTTGACAATTACTTTATTTTCAGATGCGTTGTCAAACCTATATTGAATAATTAATAAATCCAAACAGCTTCCATCTCTTTTCTTAAAAGTTATTTCCGTTTTCTTCAACCCCTTATTACCTTTGCAAACAAAGCCGTTTCTTCTGGTTGACATGATGTGTTTTCCATTCTCTTCTCATTTAGTAAATATCAGCATTTACTACATATATAGCGCTACAAATAATGCCATTTAATCTTTTTTGGGTCCCTACTTGCTCGAAAGTGATAGTGCCTTCTATTAGTCTGTTGGTTAGCTCTATGGCATGTTCAGTGATTATCAGTGTGTCAGTGTGCAGTGCTGGTACATTTTGATGACATGACCTGAAAATAATAAAAATATATTTATTTTTATTTCAACTTTCAGATAATTCTTAATTATTTTGACCACAGGCAATATTGATTATATCAATATCGTTATGTTGTATGTCTAGAAATCATATGCATTTTAGGTATGTTACTATTACAATTGTGTCATGTTTCATGTTACAATATGGCATTTCAGTAGTATGCTATATAATAAACCAATCAACCTTACAAAGATTAACAGTTACAATCTAAATACAGAAATAATTTATCTTCCAAAACTTACATTCTAGTGAATTGGCCATAATTTTTGAACTTTACTTCAGCATCTGCTTTTTCTTGTATGTTTATAGGCATAGGATGTTGCGGAGATCTGGTCATTGCTGTGCACACAACAAAATGATCTGGAACTAAACTATTCTCGTCTTCAACATATCTACCAGCAGTAGTCCAACTGAGAATGATTTTGTCATCACTATTTTCATTGAGCCTTAGAAGACAGTTCATATATCGTGGTGGTGTTTGAACAGGGTATATAATTTGTATATTTATTCCTAAAAGATGAGCTATTGCAATTATTAACCATTGACTGCCATATTCTCCATTTCTCATAATTTCGAAAGCGTGATCTTGCATCAGCAATTTAGACAGATTTTCTGCACCGAAATCCAAATTTTCTTGTGTCATTGCACTTTTACAATTGTTCACATAAGAAGTGCCCTCAAGAGTCTGAGGGAAAGTACGAGGGCAACTCCAAGGTAGGTAAAATGAAACCTTGTCCTGTAAATCGAATTGGGCAAGGGAAAAGCTTCAAAGTAACTGTATAGTTATATGCTATCTAAATTATTCTATACTCAAGTAATTAATTAGTAATCAGTAAGTTCAAATAATAATAATAGTCTATGACAATCGTTGTCTATAATTATAATATTATTTCAGGCGTTGAGCACAGAGGCCAGTAGCTAGAGCTCTTACGCCTCTTAGAAATTCAGATCCGGGGATTCCGTTCTCGGCAGAAAACGTATTTGAGTTATAGCATAAGACGATTGCCTGGCTGACTATCATTATGATATGCCCATTCCAAAGTATAAAATTGAATCAACACACAATGCTATATCTTTTATGACTGTTAATACTATGCTTAGAACTGCTAATGTCATACTTCAATTTGTTTTTTATATTAATAAGTTTTTTTAAAAACATATATATTAGCGGAATACAATTCGTGCTATTCAGTTTCAAACTGCTACCTATAGCTATAATTTATAAATAAATTATGACTATAACTGAGAATAAGAGAAACTTATAATAACTTACACCACAACTTAAATCATAAATATAATCACAAATGAGCTCATGAAACTGTAATTATTGCAGCCTTTATTGTCAATCTTATATCGATGAAAATCCCGATGAATTATACTCTAGTAAAATATCAACCATTAGTACAACTAGTACTGCAAACATAAATAAAGCTTTTCAAAAAAATGAAATTAAATCAGGCTGAAATAAAAGTATCTTGACTATAATTTGATTGGTGGCAATTATGATACCCATATTCATACCCACACTGATATTCAGATTCAATAACTCAAACTCAAACCAGAATCATTCAGTAATCTTACAAACCAGCTACCAATAACTAAATTAGTGAGTGGTTAAATAGTAATATTTGACAAATATACGTTAATATCCAATGAGAAATCAGCTGAATCCCTAATATCTAAGGAGTTATTCTCCCTTTTAATTTATAAGGATGACAAAAGAGTGGCCAATCAAATGTGTCTTAAGCTCACTTGTTTCTGCATCGCATTCCACGGTGCTCTCTTATTAGTCCAATCACCATACTATCGTCAGCTCAATCATCATTTACTTCATAGTTTAGTGGGAGTATACCTCTAGACTTCGTCCGCGATAAAACTATTTTTCAATTTTAGCACCATCAGCTATAACTATTACCATCATCATTCAGGTTATCAGATCTTATTCGTAGTACTTTTATGCTTAAGTCAAACTGAAACATAACTGTTAACAATATCATTATCAACTGTCAAATTCAAGGTAAGGCAGAAATATTTAAATTTAATTAAAATTAAATTGAATCATAGCATTAGTTGTACTTGTAGTTTCTAGATTGTAACATATTACTATTATTGTCTATTTAACAATAATAGCATAATTTGTATTACTAGTCAGCAATGAGCAAGTTGTTCTATCAGGAATCTTCAATGCTTTAGCCTTAGGACTTAGGTTTAGCTTACAGTTACACCATCATTGTGATTATGTTGAGTAATAATTTTTCTTAAGTACTAGTAGTCATAGACTTTAACTATGCCCATAATCACAACATTATAAAAATAATCATTGTCAATGTTACAAATTTCAAATTTGAATTTTGAGCTAGAAAATTTTGAAAATTTATTTAAGTTAACTAATGATTGTCAAGCTAATTCCTTTACTCTGATTTCTAACTTTTATGTGTGGGTTTAGGTATAAGTATTAGTATAGGAATTACAGATACTTGGATTAATCGGTCAATCATCACAGCAATAGGGCCTGCCTAAATATTATCATCCACCTGACAAATAGCTCCACTCAGTTATTGAATTTAATTAAGATTTTGTCGCATTGATTTTTGTTAAGATTTTAAAGCTAACAAAAGTATTTAAGAATTATTGAAAAGGAATATTACATGTATATCCAGTTCTGTCAACCTTTACATAACAGCTGTAATCAAAAATAAACTGTATACAGTTAACTGAAATTAATGATCATGGTTTATTACCAGGATTCTCGAAAGAATTAAATTGGCCAGACATGTGATGCTAATTACACAACAACTCGATAGGCAAACTGAGGTTAAGGTATATTACTTAGGTTGGCAAGATGCTGTTGGATGTCTACAGCGCACATTTGACATTGGATCTCGTAAGATCCCACATCCATGCAGGCTATGGAAAGGCCTGATTATGTGTACAAGGATTGACATAATAAATATTTACCCAATAAGCATTAGGTGTCGAAAGTGTATGCAATCCCACCTTTTGTACTGGTTTTAGTGTCAAATGGTTACCATTAGCTAAAGTGTAACATGGTCATGCCTTCAAAATAAAGAATAATGCTCAGCTTTAACTGCCTATTTGCAAAGTTGCGTGGTATCAGCAGTACAATTGTATGTCCAGGTTGTTTAAAAAAAATAATTATAAATTATTCTCTAGCAAAAATGTAAACTTGACATGTGAATGGTCACTATGTACAATTCCTTTCAGAAACAAGATTTTTTAATAATTTTATAAATATTTGGGTAAACTGGTGAAAATTACGATACTGTGAAATTATATTTTTTTTAATAAAATAATACAATGGTTGCAGTTTAACGTCATGTCCCAAGACTATTGAATCAATCTTCTAGAATCACTTCTTTTACTTGACTGAGCAATAGAACTTATTGAAGCAGGTAGCACGTAAATAGACAAATACACCCCATGATACTGTGAAATAAACCTGATATTTTAACAAAATTATTAAGACATGTGCATTCTATACTATGTATGATTCGGAGGGTTAAGTAGTTGTAAGTAATTCGAGTAGGGATAGGTTTAATATTTATGTATTTGTTATTTCCAAGTACTAAGATTTGAGTAATTATTATTCTGCTTCCAGATATTAGTTTCTCAAGTATTAAGATCTTATGGATTTTTACGTCTTGTAATTTGTCAAATTTGTGAAAAAGAGGCTATAGGTAACTTTAATGCTTCAACTTAGTCTGGAGCAACAATGGGCAATTGTAAAGTCTACCATATAATGTATTAAGTAAAGTGTAGTATTAATAATAAGTATATAAATGAGTGTATCATTCCAAACCAATTAGTAAGGGCAGTAGCAGGTAGTATGTAATATATACCTGTGTGTATATATATATATATATATATATATATATATATATATATATATATATATATATATATATATATATATATATATATAATATGTCGTTAGGATTAAGTGTTTATATTCTAAATACTCAATCAAATGTTCCCATATCAACTTAGGGTGAGTGAAACCAGTTAACTTAGAGGAGAGTAATTCTGACGATTGTTGTCTGCCAGTTCTTGTTTTAGAGCAATTATCCACTTCACCAACATAGTGTTGTTTTCTTCTTTCATCTGCTTCTCCTCCAGCTTCCGATATTTTCTTCTTAGACTCTCCATTTCATCATTTTGTGTGCTCAACTTCCTTTTCATCTCTTCTATAGCTTTGATAGGATCTCCATTTCTGCTAAATTTCAAAGCTCTATCTCTCCATCTACCGGTCTTTTCCTTCTCTTCTTCTAATTGTTGCCTTAGCTCATCAATCTTAGTCTCCCTTTTTTGTACCCCCATCTCTAGGTCTTTAATTCTGCTATCTAAATCTGATTTATCGGCCGAGGGAGTTGTCCTTCCACTGATCGGACTTCTGGACTTAGGTTTGCCATTGAATTCGTCAACAATCATCAATCTGTCCATTTGGGTAGCAGTCTATATATATACATATATGTAGATTTATATGAATAAGCAATATCTATGTACCACAATTATTTGGGTGATATAATATTCCTGTTATATATATATATATATATATATATATATATATATATATATATATATATATATATATATATATATATATATATATATTGTGGTGACTGTGTGTTGATTATGTTTATGTGTAGATAGAATAGTGTTATATCAGGGATGATGGATAGTAAGCACTGAAAGTTGTAAATTAGTTAAGTAGATTTCTAGACATTGTTTCTTTCTTGGTTCCTTACTCGCGCAAATGCTAGGAAATGAATTAAATTTTGCCACACTTGGTAGGATGTTGTGCTTCACTTTGTGGTGGGCCGTATGTTCACCATCTAGAGTTCATCCTTAGATACTCAGTCATCCCAGTGATCCACCGTGTGACAAATTGTATGGACTCTGCTCTATCATTAGGGCGTTGAGGTTCATCATGTTGCTCTGAGATTACACCTGTTGTATTCTTTGGATGCCTCTTGATGGGTTGGACGATAGTTCCATCTCTAATTGGCTGCATTGGTAGCACTATACTTCTTGAGTTCCTCTCCAGTGAGTTCAGGCGATATTCAATTATTAGCAGTAAGTCTTTGATCTCCATATTCTCCTTCCTTAACTTTTCAATTATGGCCTTCATTTGTTCATGTTGCGCTTCCAGTTCTAGATAGTATTTGTCTCCTTTTTCCTCAGATTCCTGTCTTTTCGCAGCTGTAGTGGACTGTATTTCACTCAACTTATAAAATAATTTGAAATTTGATTTAAATATAATAATTAGTATAAGAATCTACCAAAATACCTTATTCACTACTTCCCTTTTCTTGTTTGTTTCACAGTTTAAGGCAGTTCTGAAGCACAAGCGTTATTAAATTACTGAACAAGTTAAACTATTTTGGTTGCTAAAAGCACTGAATTTACTGTTTTTATAGTTTCTTCAGCACCATAATTTCGATTATACTTATAATATTGGCATTGATGAATGAGGAGGCAGTCCCCGAGGGGATAATATATATATATATATATATATATATATATATATATGTATATATAGTAAGATTAAATATAGTTATTCATAACATTAATAAATAATGAGCTGGTTATTCCTGGTCATATTCAAAATCACTCCGGCGTTTTGATTTTGGTTGTCTGCGGAGATTATATGATGTTGTTGGCTGTTGGAGATACTCTTCAGTTCTTGGTGGTGGTTGGTTTACCATATCATCTTGAGTTTCTGAATTGAAGGCTGCGGGTTCCAGGGGTGCGTCTATGTTGCATAGTAGATCTTCTGTTGCCGTTCAGGTATAACATCATTACTTTTGCCATCAATAGTTTCAGCATATACATCATCTTCTATGCCATCGCTTTCTTCTGAGCTTTTTTTGAATTCCATTGCTGCCTGGTGGTCCGCATAGGTAGGAGTGTAGTTCTGCCCGACAAGCTTCAGTTTTTTGATAGCAACCCATGATCCATTATTATTTAGGGGGGTTAACACAGGTATGACTAGAGCTGTGGTAGGGGTCAGGTCTATCACTTGGAGTGGGCCAACGTATCCTGGTGTAAGTGCACGGCTTTTATTTCTGCCAAGATTCGGCTTTGTGATATACACTCTGTCTCCAACCTTCAAGGGTATTTCGGTAGCTTTCCGGTCATAGTATGCCTTGTATCTCTTATGTTGTTCGTCATGGATTCTGTAGCAACGTTGTATTGCCTCATGTAGCTGTATGAACATGTGTTCTTCAAATGTATCCGTTGTTGTTGATGTGCTGTTGATATCCAAGGGGGATGCATCGCCGAGCTCATTCAGTGTTGGGACTCGTGGATCTCGTCCGAAATAGAGGAAGAAAGGTGTATCAGCAAATGATGAGTTTGATCGGCAGACAGAAGTATTCTTTGCAAATGTGACGGCAGGTAAATAAAAGTCCCAATTGGTCTGGTCAGTTGAAGTGTAACATCGTAGGGCTCTCTGTATGACTTGGATTGCCTTTTCCGCGTAGCCATTGGCAGATGAGTTGTAGCTGAGTGTGAAGGTGTGTCTAGTGTCTGTCAGTTTCTCCTTCATAAAGTCAGCGTGGAAGTATGTAGCATTGTCTGTGTGGATTCTTTTAGGGTAAGAGTGAATAGCAAACAGGTGTGAGAACAAAGCATATGCTACAGTCTTGGCAGTCAAGTCTTTCAGGGCAGCAGTGACAGTATATCTGGTGACAGCTTCTACACAAACTAACACATGTTTATTACCTTGCGTTGTTGTTTTCAGGGCTTGTAGACAATCTATGTACCATGTTGAAAATGGTCCTTGGATTGGGAGACGCCTGAGCTCAGGGACAAGTCTCCTTGGCGGTCTTTTTACCATTGAGCATGTCTGGCAGTCCTTGATAAAGACATCAACATCCTGAGATAGTGACTTTCAAAAGAAGTATCTTTTGATTGCCGAGACTGTCTGGTTGATTCCTCTGTGTCTACTTGAAAGGTCACTGTGGAAGGCTTGGATGACATTTTGGCGCATTCCCACAGGAACTACTAGTTTCAGTTCAGAGGGTTCAGTTGTAGCATATCAGTAGTATAATATCTTGATTAGGCTGTGTGTGAAAAGGATTGTGACATAGATATTGCACACTATGTTCCATATTGTCATGAATTCAAGTGCTCCTGACTGTAGCCATTGAAAGAAACTCATTTCACCAACTTTGAAGGGTAGCTTGCTATCAGTTTTTCCGGATTCTGTAAGGATACCAATACTTCAGAGCTGTTGTCTTTTCCGCTGTATTGTTTCCACAAAGTCATTCAGGAAGATTGAGCCTGTCTTCAAATCGGAGATAGGAAATAGGTTTACATGTTCTTTGAAGATTATGAGCTTCCTGTGTACATAGGACACATTGTGATAGAATATCTGTCTCAAGATGTTGCTTTCTTCTTTAGTAATGTTATTGATGGTGTTGTTGAAAGGGAAGAATTTGTTAAGGGTGTTGTTCAGACTGAAGTGTGTGTATTCCTGGTGATTACAAGAACGTATTGGTGAGGAACTTGTAATGATATTGGTTGTTGGGTTCATGAATAGTTGGTGACTAGCGTTGGTGTCGGGGAACACCTCCATAGGTATATATGTGTAGCAGGTTCCTTCTTCAAGTGCGTCATGTCTTGTGATTTTGTATTCATCTGTGTTCAACGGGCTACAGCTGTAGATAGCTATGTCATTGACTGAAATTGTCTTTGCAACTATGTAGTCTTCTTTGAGTAGGTGCCTTATTACAGGAGTTGGATTAGATGTGAAGAGTTTTGACATTGTTGTATAGGCTAACTGTTCATGTTGACACAAAGCTTGTATCCCTTGCCGAAAGGTATCCGCTGCTGTTTTTTGTATGTCACGAGACAAAGCTGAGGCTATAGTGTTGATCACACCTCCTATGTACTCGTTGATACTGACTCCTGTCAACGTTTCACTGATGTACCACGGTGGAGTAATCCAGACATTTTGGATAGTTGTTAAGTTGTCAATATAGATTCCTTGATCGGTTTTGATTAGCTTTAATTCTGGTCTGGTATTAGGGCACACTTGAGTTCTTCGCCATTTACTGTCAAGAAATGTTAAGGCCATATCCTTTTGATTGGGTAGGAAGTAGGGTCCACGCTTTTCTCCTTCAATTGAAATAGATTTAGTAAATAGGCACTCATCAGTAATATTTTCTTTCCATCTTAGGAAACCATTTCCTGGCAACAAGCAATTGAAGTCTTCGAACTTGCAATGTGACGCTAATCCTAGTGTAGTCTGCATTTTTTTAGTGTCTCTGTGGAGGTATATGTAGCCTGGGGTTAGTTGATAGTTGACAACTACTCTTTCATACCAGTGGCAGCACCACTTGTAGGTTGGCTCAACTGAATGGTGGGTAGAGATGACTCCATTAATGTCTTTTAGTTTAGTCCCATCGACAGTCCATTTCTCTATCCTCTCTGTGCACTGTGCAGATGATGTCGGGAAGTACCGTTCCTGTTTCTTGTGTAGTCGTTCATCTCCAAAGAAGTAGAAGTTTTTGTTTGGATTGTTGTTTCTCTTCTGGAGCAGAGGAAAGCCTTTTCCTGTAGTACCAGAGGCTTTGGTTTGTAGAGCTGTACAGTCAGAGGAGTTACCTTTCTTGATGGGCTTGCGGGTTTTGGGCAGTCAATTCTTTTTGGTAGACTCAGTATCAGTGCCGGTTGGAATCTTCTGTTGTTAGCGGTGCTACATAACATTGGCTTCTCAGGATGGCCTTGAACTTTTGAGAGCAAAAAGGAGATGGTTATCGTTAGCCTGACGATAATTGGTATCCAACTAGAGGAGGTCAGATTGCTCCTGCCCCTTGTATTCCTGTTGTTGGGGTACCTCCTTGAATTGTCATCCCTTCTGTATCCTTCTCTTCTGCCATAGTCATATCCTCCTTTTTCAGCTCCAGTATCTTGGTGCCATCCAGATATGGAGTATATGATGTCATCAACTTGTGCTGTCTCCAAAGTTACTGTCTGAACCACTCGGGTGTCTTCATATTGTTGGTTGCTGGGTGTTTCAACTCCAGCTGATCCAAACCCTTGGGTTCCTCTTGGGGTAAGAGTGAGATTAGTTACTTCTTGGATTTCTGGTGTGATGTTTCTTTTACATATCAGCTGAGCTATTCTATCATGTCTATGTATGTTGACGTTGCTTTCCCCAACATTCATTATCATCACCTTGACATTCCCACGGTAGTCTCTGTCAATCACTCTTCCTATACATATGACTGACTTTGAGAGGGCTAGTTCTGATCTTGAAGTAGTCCGGCCATAACATCCTTCTGGAAGTTCAAGGGAAATTCCGGTGTCAATTGCCATAATTCTTCCTGGCTGTATTTGTTTTTCCTCAGAACTGTATAGGTCATATCCGGCAGCATCTTCTGTCATCCGTTGAGGCAGCTTAGCATCAGGGTTGTTGATCCTGCATTTGATTACCTTGTCACCACTGGCTTTTATCACACACACAGTTTTTTCAGCAAACAACTCCATGATGGAGAATTCCGGGTCATCAAACACATCAGAAAGGAAGTTACATGTACTTTCTGGAAAGTCATCTATCATTGTTGGCTTCGGCCTCACAACACTGGTGATTGTTGGTATGTCATTGATTTGGGCAGAGCGAAGAGCTGTGTTGCCTGTGTTGAGGTTATGTTCATCTATGAACCGTACCACTCTGTCCCTGGGCTCCCTTGGCTGCTCAGGTCTGTTGCGGCATGTGTAGTGATGGTGTCCTCTTTGACCACAAGCAGTACAGACAGGTCTCCCGTCCACGTCAAATTCTCCTCCATTGTGTTGTTGGTTGTATTGGTGTGCCTGCTGGAATCTATTTTGATGTTGTTGAGGTCCCTGAAATCTATTAGGGGAAGGTTGGAATCTAGTTGGTGCTCGGAGACTTTTCTTCAATTTCAATAGATGGAAATGTTGATCAGTTAGAGTATTCAGTTTAGCTGAATTAACTTGCTTCTGTAAGAACAATCTTTTGGAGTTGTTTGCCCTTTCTTTTGGTAATTTTTTGACCTATGGTCGAAGCAATAATTGTGACTTTTTAAATATGCTTGGGAACCTAACAATATAACATAACTATCAAACATTATTTATTCAATATCTGCATAAAGTTTAGCAGATAATCTGCTACCCAATGAACTTGAAAAGATATTAAATTTTTAGTTCAGTGTTGCTATCAATGAAAGTATAAAGCTAAAACTCATTATTGCATGAAATTATCCACCCATTCCTGACAAAGAATCGAGATAATGGCTCCAAAGTTCAGTAGTTGAAGCTACAGCAATAATACTTTGATCCTAATAATTATCAAGTTTAATTTTATACAAAGCCCCAATAACTACATATCACTATGGCAACACAGCCTAAGCACCTCCAATGCAAGAAATTTAGTAATGTAGTGTTACAAATCCTCCAGTTACAAATGAGTAGAGCTTTTATAATTATTGGTCTACCGTAATGTTTATTTAGTTTTAGGGACTAGCATGAATGCTATTATATGTGGGAGGTATTTGGAAAGCTTCCAACTTCATTTTCAATTATGGGCTATTATAATTATGCCGATAGTCAAGATACTACACTGAGACTGCCCTGTTATAGTACTATGATTGGCTACTGCAAAATTTATGCCGATAGACAACATTTATTTTTGATGTAATGTATCTCGGATTGGTACATAAGTCATGTCTGAGATGCAGATACTGTGGAATTATGCCCTGGATAATTCTACAATAACAAATGTATGAATGAGATGGCAATGTACATAACCAACCAGTGTCACTTGGTCAGAAGAACTGACCAATCAGCTGTCTTTTCACATGTCACTTTGTCAGCAAACCAACTAGATGCATCTGCTGCAGAAACTTCTTTTTATTCCACATCAGCCTACTTTCCTATTATGAAAGTATAAATATTATTCAAAACATTAGAATACTGTATCATGATTATTAGTTGCTTATGAGATATCGTAACCAGTAATATAAACCAAGGCTTGGGGAATAAACTGAAAGAAAAGGAATGAGTTTGGCAGGATAAACATACCTGACAAAAAGGTTAAATTGAATTAGACAAAAATGAAAGCAGAGAAAAGCTAAACTATTTCTTGTGTGTGATGTCACAGCAAATGAATTGACAAATTCTATTGGTCAAAACAGTGTTAGCTTATGCTATCACTTTGACAGTTTTTCCAACATTTCCACATAGTCTTGCTATGGCTTTGAATTTTAAGAATCGGGAAGTTCTGAAATTGTCCCTACTTGATATAATATAACGGACAAGTCTGAAGCATGGACTGCATCAGCTTACAAAATGTCATAGGAAGGACATAACTCCTATTATATACAAAATACCTGTTCTGTTGAGTTGGTAGAATAAATGTCTTTATACACATGGAAATCAAATGATCTATCACTTCTAACAGTTGCACCTTCTAGCATAGATATCTGTCTACCTACATTATAACAGGTTCACTATAGGCAATAGCTTAAATATAATATATATATCCATAATTAGAAGGAAAACATACACGTGCTTACATATTATTTTAATATATTTTAGTCAAGTGCTAACCACACTATATTCCAGGGTTGGGGTGAAATTTGTATTTTGTAATTGCTATTGGTTGTAATTAATTACATTTGTTGAAGTAATTGAATGTAATTAGTAATTGATGTATAAAAATGTAATTGTAATTGTAATAGCAATATCAAGAAACTCAAACAAAAAATGTGGCTCTACATACTCTTCTCTTTGCTGATAAAAACATTTCACAATAAAGTGAATATGTATAGTAATTGTGATAACTAATGGAAAAGCTGAGAAACAACAAAATAAATAGTTATCAACTAATAAAAAAGAGTTATGGGAAAGGAATTACCTCATCATATTTTCTACAGAATAGTTTACTGCACACAGTGCAGTAGGTCACTGCTGGTATACTTTCTCTATCCCTTTCTTTGTGCAGATGTCACATAACACGAAGTTGTCTTCTACATCAGAGGAAGGCAGGCTTCCTAAACTAACGAACAATAAGGAGGTCAAAACATTGGTGGATAGATACTGTCAGATGAGATATAAAAGCGTGGAAAATGAATAAGAAAGACACGAGCTATAAAGATGAAAATTATTGATTGAGTTAACTGTTTTGTAAATGAATGTTATTAAAGAGTTACCAAAAAAGAGAAAATCGGCAAATTGAGATGAGTTGACAAGAGTTTAACAACAATGGGTAAAACTTGAAGTGAGAATTAATTGTGAATTTAAAGCAAATGGCTAGAAAGATAATCATTCTTACAAGAAAGCTAACACAACAAATTCTTAGTTTTCATCAGACGAATCAGAACAGATTAGCTGTAAATCATCATCATCATTATCATCATTGGTTGTCTGCAAATAAGGAGTATGGTGTTATCACATGCAAGCACTTTGAGTTATGAAATAAATTCTGTTGCCAAATAATAAAGGTGCTGTATTGTGATAACAAAAAAACTCTCTGATATATACCACAAAAAAAATAATACCTCATATATTCTCCACTTTAACCACTGTAAGATATTACAAGTTATTTTTTAACACATGATACAATTATAAAAATATAATCATTTATTATCTTCACTGAAATTAAGCCAACATTTAGATACAACCTCATGATTTGCACCAAAAAAGTAGAAAGAGTATGAGTCAACAAATTCTTGCAAAGTCGGGTTGAGATTGTGTCCCTGTGGTCCTCTTTCAGTGAAGCTGCCGTCTGTACTACAACCCATAATATGATACAATTGGCAGCAGCTCAATAGTATTCATGACAAAGGAATTAACATAGCTATGGCAAAAAATGATGGAACTAAACATGAATATACTAAATATTTAATTTAGCAATGCAAAAAATTGCACACACATTATAAACAGACAGAAATCACAGTAGGTTTTCTTTAAAACATAAAAATTGACGACTATAACTACCTGAATACTCATGCAATTTCACATGATCTGCACCCAAGATATTCAATTCCGCCACTGTTATTGGGAATACACCAGCAAAAGTTAACAGTAAATTCAGTTCAATCAAGATTGAAAAGCTAACATAGAAGGTAATACATATATAATATAAAAAGTCAACAATCACCAGCTTTACCTTTCTGATGCTAAAACTGATGGGCCTAGAATCAACAGGTAAGTAAAGCATACTATTACCTATTCAATATTACATGCACATAAATAAGATAGTATAAAAATTGTGCTACCTGAGAGAATCTTACCTTCCAGCTGCTTTATACCTATAAAGCTCCATATTCCCATCAATATGAGCTGCGAGTGGAGAAGCTTCACGGCAGGGGCAATTAAAGGTTTGAGCAACGTGATAAAGAAACGCGGCTTTCGATCTTTTTCATTCTAGGAAGCAGCAGTTGAAGGTGTCTTTACACACAGAAAACTTTTGCTGTGAGAATAAACAAAATTTTCATTTATGACTTTCAGTCAGAAATTGAATTTGGTCGAGTTGAAATTTTACTAAGTTGCCTTGCATGGTAAAAGCCACTCGTCACAATTTTTGACTTGTGGCAACTTAATCAGCCAATTACAGAAATATACTCAAAGAAAATGATAACCACTTTTAGATATATTGCTATTTCATTATGACTTTAGTGACTAGATAACTTACCTAAAAATAGTTAAATAGAGCTTTAGCTATTCATGTGAAAGCTTCATGTTTATAAGTTTATTGGCTCCTGAACTATTCTATACCATTTGACTTGACCACTATTCATGTTAATTTTAACATTTAATTGTAAAATCTTTCCTTCTGACTTGTGAATAATTTTCTAGAAAAAATATTTTCTAAATTTTGTTCTACATTTTCACAAGGTACAACTTATTAACTTCAACTTAAATAAGGAATGCCCGTTGTGAGCCCCTCTCATTTGATTATTACGTAGCAGTATACTTATAATAGTCCAATAACAACCAGGCCACCTGAATATACAGAGGCTGCGATTAATTTTGTTAATATCTAAATCAAAAGAGTTTTTACCTAATGAATTTAGGACAATGCTTTTCACAACTTTACATACACAACTCTTTAATAAGTAATATATGCTTAAGACTAAGGCCTAGGACAACTTGCTATACATTACATAACATAAATATTTCTGTTGAGCACCTAAATAAATTAAAGTTTAAATAAAATATATAATTGACTAAAACAATAATTGCTTAGTACATGACAATAAATACAATTGCTGAGAGTTACTTAAAGACAGCAATTGCTCAGTATATGATAATAGCATAGGAAAACCGAAGATGGTTTGCTATTTTAAGGGATACATAGGCAGAATTAGGTCAGAGTTAAAAGAAAATAAACAAACAATAACTTAAAAGTGTAAAAATCACCAAAGGTACATCCTTTAATGGGTGCGAAATGTTTTAATGTGGGCAAAGTCTAATAAAACTGAAAAAAACTGTTGTCGAAAATTTTAGGTTTGACTACAGAAATTAAAATAGATAACGTTGATAAGGTGCCAGTATGAGCATTGCCAATATTTTTACTGTTAACTCTTTGAAAGAGCAGTTTTTCTTTATAAGTTTTATTTTTTTATTGTGAAGTGTCAATACACTCATTATGAGTATTGATAGGACAAGTGTAAACATACAATGAATATGATATTCATATAAAATTTCATATGTTTAATACGGCCCCTGTATTAAAGGCCGATGGCTATAGATTTACGCTTATACGTAGTGTGACTAATACTTTTAATTCTTTTTCTTTTCATTTATTTTTACGCTGGTTTTAAGTAATTTAGGTTGAGGAGTTCACAAAGACTACTATTGATATCACTATAATACTATTAGTTCAAGTCTTCAACAATTATCACAACATATCAAAATTATTATCACCATGCAATGGTACTTCATTACAGGACTACCAATTATATTTATATCTAATAATCAAAATTTGAGAAAAAGAAGTTACTTAAAAATTGTAGAATTATATTTAATGCCTAGTTAGTTAGTAGTAACATTATTACTATTCCTAATAGTACTAGTAGTAGTATTACTAGTAGTAGTACTAGTGGTATTACTAGTATTAGTACTAGTGGTATTACTAGTATTAGTAGTAATAATATTAGCATTAGTAGTAGCAATAGTAGCAGTAATAGTCGTACTACAACTACTACTGCTACTGCAGTAGTATTAGTAGTAGCAGTAGCATTAATAGTAGCATTAGTGGTAGCAGTAGTAATAGTAGTGCTAGTATTAGTAGTAGCAGTAACAGGGACAGTAGCAGTAGTACTACTACTAGTAGTAGTAATGGTACTAGTAATACTAGTACTACTACTAGTGAGGCAGAGTGATAATAGACAATAGAGTATTCATCTACTAGGTCTAGAGACTGAGAGTAGACTTTACTCTGTAGAGTACCCGTCTAGTTCTACAGGCCCAACCAGTAGTACCTGTACTGAGTAGAGGTACTCTACAGTTCACTCTCACTCTCTAGCACTAACCTACTACTACTAGCACTAGTCACTAGTAGTAGTCACTAGTAGTAGTACTAGTAAGTAGTAGTAGTTACTAGTAGTAGTAGACGTAGTACTACTGCTAGTGTTACTCTTAGTCTAGTAGAAAATTATTTACTAATTAGTACCTAAACAGTTATACATCCTAATAGAGCTAGCAATTACATTTACTTTGTCGAGTTAACTACGCAAGGGTAATAGAAATTACTAAGAGCAGTAATAATCAGTGCGACTTGCAGTCTTTCATTTTATATTTTCAAAGCATGGACGAATTAGTTGGTGCGAATCTATTATTAAAACTGCTTCCGCTTTTTAACTTTTCCCGTTGCAGTGGAAGTATTGTAATGGATTTTAGATTATGTTATTATCGAAAGGATAACTCTCGTGGCTTGCTCTCTATACGCTTGGCATAATGGCTATAAGTATTAAAGATCAATTATCGTAATAGCTGACAATTGGAATGCGTACAATCTCTCTTGTACTTGGCTGGACAATTATTGCTAGCTACTAATGCACGCAGTTAAACAAGGCAGGACTAGTTAAATAGTGTAGTAATTTGTGCAATTACTGTGCGTGAGTTATCTACTTGCGTATAGTTATTTGGTTATTCTGCTAGCAATTACTAGGGTAGCTGTCGAGTAATTATATTTATTATCCACAATAAAGCATAAAGTAAACATCACATCAAATTATCCTATACATCAGTCAACTACTAACACATGCTTCTACTTCAAGCCTCCGCTTACAACAACGTGATCAATTGTTAATAACCCGGGAAGTGTCACGTGAGTCGGAAGCATATCTTTCGGTGCTGCTAATTGGTTGCTACATAAGGGTCTTAGTATTCCCAGAATGGAGAGAGGGCGATTCCCGTATTTGTACTTGCATGACTCACTACACCGCCCCCCCCCCCCCAGCAGAAAGCCCTACTTTCTGATAACACAATAAAAAAAAACACATAAAGAAAAACAATACAATAATCCAAAAAAGAAAAACATACATAAGTAAACCCACAAAAAGGGAGAAGAGAAATAGTTGAGTACGACAACATTTATATACAGAAGTAAACAGGGTGATCGAACACACACATCTAGTCAGCTATAAAGAGAGAGGGTGCTTACCAGCACGCGGGCCAATATCGGAGCACTCGTCACTTTCCAGACGAAATATAGCTCAACGAAAGGTGCCTACCTCAGGCATACTCATTGGGTGGACTCTGACTCTTGTAGCGAGCGTGCTCTGTGTCGAGCCTGTCGGGCACGTAGCCGCCTCTTCAGTCGCCCCACTGAGTCCTTCAGCTGGTATAGACCTATCGTCGTATCCAGCAGGTCAGGGGCCAGTTGTGTAAACTCGGCTTGTAGTTTTACAAGCCGCTCTTCTACATTAGCCAGCTGGCTAGGCCTTGGCGGGGTTGTAGTAGTCTCTGTTAGAGGGGGTATTGTTGTTCCTTCTAATTCGGGGGTGTTGCTAGGGTTGACGGGGGTAGGAGACGGGCCCTGAACCATAGGGGACTTATGGCGGGCGGATAACAGCAGTACTTGGAACCCTGACGTTAGTGCAGCCAGGGTGATAGCCTTCTTGATGACTGGCTTGATGGCGTCCAGGTATTGGGGGAAACTGTCCTCATCAACAGTATGGTTCTCTCCGGCGAAGCAGCTCAGCTTATGGACTATCACAGGATACGGGTATACATCGTGGAACCCGCATGGGCAGAAGTGGAGTAGAAAATGGGCGTCTACATGCAGACGCAGGGAGCGGTGTGACGGGCACTCCTCGAAGCAGACCTGGCAGGTCCGGTGGGGTCTACTGGGTCCCCAGGCTTCCTCAATTCTCCTTTCCGTCGTGGGTGACACCCAGCGGTGTCGTCGACGAAGCACCACAGGTAAGCCATTCTCCATTACAGGTTCTTCTTCCATAGGCAGAGAGGTTGGCTGGTCCCGTGACCGGGAGGTGGTCACTCGAGTGTGATCTGAAAGAGTAGCAGTGTTAAAGATTATACACTGAGGTACCGTCGGCGTGTACAGCCTGACCGGTACTCTGTTCAGTTACACTCGTGAGATTCAGGCTAATGAATAGTTGATGGAGAACACACTCGCTATGGCAGATTATTTAAAATCAAAGTCGACGTGTATTCCCACCACTGTTTATCATTATCAAATCTCCAGCTCGCTAGCTAGTGTAGCTAAAGCTGACTGATGCAGTCTAGTTATCGTACCAAAAACATAATTAACTCACCCTTCGATCCAGAATAGTAAGACATTTTGGAATGAGAGCGGTAAATGATTACTGTTTAGTGGCACGTCTACTCTTGACTGCATCAACGTAGGAAAAGACCGGACAGCGTAGTTGTGAAACGTGACTAGAGCTTTTCACTTCCAGCGGATGAATCTCGTGTGAGATTCCGCCGAAGCAAAAGTTGAGATTTCCGTGGTGTTCACAACTTCCACGTCTCTTTGCCTGTTTTCCCATGCGAGGCCTCTCTAGACTTTCGTTACTGCCGCTTATACCGCGGTCACGTACTCAGTCTCTGAGACACGCTGGAAGTTGCCTAGTGTGTGGTCCTGGAGGCGTCGTCACTGTGGGAGGCGGTGTGCTCACCCGTGGATTGTTATGTCTCACGGGTGGTTTTTCCAGCCTGTTTGTGACGGTTGTTCCTACGTTGGTATCTCCTTGCGGAGCCCCTCCCACGGGGGGTTTTTGCACTTCCGGACCCGTTTCTGGTCCCGGAAGTGGTGGTGATGGCAGGCTTGACGTTGGGGGCGGTGGGCGCACTTTCAAGGACGGAAGTGGCCTTTCTCGCCTCGCCAAGTCTTCCTGAGGTGTCATGGAGGTGTTTCCGGCCAGGACGACAGTCTCCGCTTGCCAAGACCTCCTCGCACAATGCGTCTGCCGCCCCGCTTTACCAGGGAGACGGCTATGCTTGTTGGTCTGGCAGACTTCGCACCGTCTCACTCTGCGCCGGATATCCCGCTCCATGTTGGGCCAGTACCACCGGAGTTGTAGCTTGGTGACCACCCCTTGGACTCCTCCGTGAGTCTTCTCGTGGGTGTCTTGTATCAACTCCCGGCGGATGGCAGCTGGGCAGACGACCCTCTTCCTGGCTGGCTGTCTGCTGTTGGCGGCCAAGGTCATGGTCAGCAGACCATCTGGCCCGACCCGCAGAGAGTTCCAACGTTGACAGTACAGCCGTAATTCGGCGCATCCCTGTTGCCGTTGTTTACTACTGGGTCGTCCCCCTTCCTGTTTCGCTCGGTACATGTCGACTACCACCCCAGGAAGGCTTTCCTGGAGCTTCGGCAGCTCCCTAACGTTACCAGCCCATACAGGTTTGGCGCGAGGCTCTGGACAGCCTCCGGGGGCGTGTCAGCCCTCTGTTGGAGTTGCTGAGCAGGGGCGGTCTTCGCCGCCCTTGGTACCTCACGACAGCCTGCTCTATTTAGGCGGGCGTCGCGGTCTGTGTAGCGGAGCGCCTCACTGTACCCATGTGGCAACCTAGCCATAGCCTGGCGCTTCCCGTTGCCTGTGTAGCCACCCGTCCCTGGAGGATGGGAGGTGTGGGTTGGGACGGTCCTCCACCCTTGAGACGGGCTCTGCTGAGAACCTTCCGTCGTAGCTCCCGACGACGGCCCAATGGCTTCCTCCTGGACAGGATGGAAGCGGCCCAGCATGGACCTGGGTGATAGGTCTACTGTCTCTGAGGAGGGGTTGACGCACTGCACTGAGATCTCTCCTTGTCCCGTAAGCCGGCTAAAGCTATGGGCAAGTTGGATTCTTGAGTGCGTACTTTCGACAACTCCCAACTTAGAGGTTTGGCCACCGTCTACTTTGCAGCGGGCGGTAACCCGGGAGTGGCCTGGTATAGTACAGCTCCGTACTACCTGCACTGCTCCCGCTAGAGGACGACCAAACTTATCGACACAAGCGAGCTCCCTGTCGCCCATGATCATCGCAGATTTACTGAAATCGATGCGACATCCGTGTCGTTGTAAGAATGGCATCCCGAGGATAGCGTCCTCGTTGAGCTGCCCGACGATAAACGTCTCTTGGATGGCCTGGTTACGGACGTAACCAGTTAGCTCAATAATGCCGTAGAAGGGAATGCACGACCCGTCTGCCAGGGTGCCATGATCCCCCTCATACGGTGCCAACCCGTCCTTGACCTTAGCGCTGAGGGTGTCAAAGAATTGACGGCTAAGGAGGTTGGTGGTGCAGCCTGAGTCCAGGAGGAAGTTGGCAGGCTTGCCGGCTAGCTTTCCTGGCAGGAAGTAGCTACTTCCGTGTGGCTGCAGCTGTGTGTGCCGTGGTTGCACCTCCCTCGCTGTGGGTCGAGGGGTCCACGGTTGGCGACGACTATTGACCAGCTGCCGAGGTTGGGGCGGTACGCCTTGCGGCGCCTGTACCGTTTCCCTCGCAGGCTCTGAGGTCAACCGTCTGCCGGCTCCGTGTTGGTGTTGGAGTGGCGTAGAGGACCCAGGCGGCGAGTGGCTGGAGCCTACTTGCCGCGGGGGTCGCCACTTCACAGCATCTCCGCGCGGCGCCCAGCGGAGCGGCAGATGTGCGGGCCTCCCTGGGTGATTTACAGACGGCCCGCAGGAGGTGGGAACATCTGCGGGCCGTGGTAGTTTAACCCTTGTTGGAGTTGAGGGCAGTTCCTCCGGAAATGTCCTGGCCTTCCGCATCCCCAGCAGAAGTTGTGCCCCATGCCTGGTGATTGTACCTGCGGCCCGCAAGGCTCACGGGCGGTATCTACCTGGCTTGGGGGAGCTAATGTGGCGACCAGTTTATCTAGTATGTCAGTCATCTGTGCGACTTTTAATGCTAGTGACATCTGGTTCACATTAGCCACCGCGGAGGGTTCCGCGTTTGGTTCGGTACGAGCAGTAGTGTGCTCCGTGGTCACCTGGCGGGAGGCCACGCGGTTGCGGTGCATATGAGTCGCCATGAGGTAGGCTTCTCCCACCGCAAGTGCATCTTCGACCGTGGTGACTCCCCTCGCTTGGAATTGATGGTGGAGCCCCAAGTCGTTGATGGACTGCACGAAGGCATCATAAGTATACCTCTCACGGTGTACTGGAGGCAGATCGCGGAACGCGATCTGCGCTAGTGGGTACACCGTGGCAGCGTGCTCTTGTAGTGACGTGTGAGGATCACGCCGCAGCCTTTGTAGACGAGCCCACGCATCTATGAGGGAGATGCCAAAGCGGGGCCCGCAGAGAAGCAAAGATTCCGTCTATGTCAGGTCCCGCTCCGTACGGCTTAGCCGTGTCTGTCAGCGCCATCCTGAGCTTGAGCAACGCCACCCTTGGCGGCCACTGTGCAATCTCCATCACATCTTGGAATTCTTGGATAAACTGCTCCACTGCTTCTTCGCCTGTGAAGGTGGGCGCCTTCAGCCGGTATCTGTCTTCACCATGCTCTCTAGGAATTCTCACTTCTTCTTCTAACACCACTGGTTCTACAGGTATATCAACATTATCTCTCTCACCTTTATTCAGTGGAATGAGTAGCTCCGTGCCGTCTTCTGCCATGACTGCTATACACAAGATCCCACTGCTGCCACCACTGTAGTAATTTGTGCAAATACTGTGCGTGAGTTATCTACTTGCGTATAGTTATTTGGTTATTCTGCTAGCAATTACTAGGGTAGCTGTCGAGTAATTATATTTATTATCCACAATAAAGCATAAAGTAAACATCACATCAAATTATCCTATACATCAGTCAACTACTAACACATGCTTCTACTTCAAGCCTCCGCTTACAACAACGTGATCAATTGTTAATAACCCGGGAAGTGTCACGTGAGTCGGAAGCATATTTTCCGGTGCTGCTAATTGGTTGCTACATAAGGGTCTTAGTATTCCCAGAATGGAGCGAAGGCAATTCCCGTATTTGTACTTGCATGACTCACTACAATAGAATTAACAACCGTACGCAGAATAGACAGTTAGTGTGCTCAGTAGAAGACGATAGCGTTACGCTTATGGTTATGGCGTTAATTAGCATCGAAAGGGTCAACGCTACATTGTATACTATAGTGGAGTTCGACTACGTCGGATTGTAACTATGGTCAGCAGTGGCACCATTAGTAACGACCAATCAGGACTGACACTCTAATTAATAGCAGGTGAAGCTAGCTACTCGTAGTTGCAGTGCGCTGAGTAGCTAGCCGGCAGAGCAGCTTGGGATTTCATTTAGAGTAGTTGTGTATTAAAGCTCACTAATTTTGTAATCGTTTTCTATTCATGCTAGCAGTAAATAACCTTCTTGTATTTGTGTAAATAATAAAGTTATCTTAGCGTAAACAACCTGGTGCAGTGGCTTTGTTTAAGTTGACCCACACATAATAATAGTGAACTGGCAAAATTCACTACAGTGGTGGCAGCGGTGGGATTCCACTTACTACAAATGCTCCTGGCCAGGGAGTAAGATGGCCGACGAAGTCGTCGACGCACCTAGACAGGAGCCAGCAGCAATAGAGGAGGATCACATAGGCGGCCCAGCGCTGCCTATGGACAGGTACCACTTGCGGGCTCCCATCTTCTCAGGGGAAGAAGATGTGGAGCAATTCATCACTGAGTTTAGTGATGTGGCGGACATCTGCGGATGGCCGAATAGGGTTACTCTGATCCAGCTGCGGTTATGTCTGACAGGGCCGGCTAAACCCTATGGGGTAAGCCAGAATGTCGGTGACATATTTGAAGCACTACGAGCTCGGTTTGGATTAACCGCTCGAGATGCTCGCGTGCAACTGCAGAGTCTTAGGAGAAATCCTAAGACCAATCTGCGAGAGCATGCTACCGCAGTCGAACGACTGGCACAAGTTGCTTACAGCGACTTGCCTGCCGACAGTCGACAGAGCCTAGCACTGGATGCATTCCTCCAGTCTATTAACAACCTCGGTCTGAAACAGCATCTGCTGGTGGCCGAAGTTGAGACTATGGAGAGAGCTCTAAGGCTTGGGAATGCCTATTTCCAAGCCGACAGTGCGAGTCGACCTGGTGCGACAGTACAGCAGGTCGGGGCAGACGACGTGTCGACGTCGCCGGCGAAGACAGCTGTACAGGTCGCAGCGGCAGCAGCAGACGAATCTACTAGCTTGACCACGAGCTTGATTCAAGAACTGCTAGCCGAGATCAGGCAACTGCGCCAGCAGGCGACAGCCGAGTGACCCAGGAGGTCGTCGGTAGCTGTCGACGACAGGCGCGGCCCCGTATGCTGGGGCTGTGGTAGTGGTGGGCACTTCATACGAAGTTGCCCCCGCGGCAGTGGGAGGCGGTTAAACAGCGACGGCCCACGGTAACTTCCGCCGACCGTGGGCCCCAGTTAAACCCCTCAAGGCAGAGGCCAAGGCCCAAACCCCAAGGAGGGTGAGTAGGCCGCAAGGCCCACCAAAACCTCCGGCTTGGGCACTCAAAAACCGCTTTGAAGGTTTGCTTGATGAGCGAGTGAACGACGAGTGGGAGCACAACAGGGATTTTCCTCGGTTGCCCACACAAGCATCAGTCCGAGAATTCACTCGGCCGCCCGTGTGTGAGCGAGACCGAGACGTACCCTGCCCGCCCATGCAACGTCGATGACCCCCTTGCAACCGAAAAGCACAGGTGCATCCCCAACTCCATGCACATGAGGTGTCGCCTCAAGAGACAAATCGCTCAGTGAGTGCCCAGCCATATGGAAGCAGCTATTTCCTCTCCGGCAAACTTGCTGGCAAAGCTGTCACATTCCTGTTGGATACTGGGTGCACCACAAATCTACTGAGTCGACGTCTATTCGACACTCTCAGTGCCAGGGACAGGGCTAGCCTAGAACCATATGAAGGGGAGCACGGCACGTTGGCGGACGGGTCGTGTATTCCTTTCTATGGGGTAATCTAGTTGACTGGTAGAGTCCGTGATCAGACGATCAGTGAGACCTTCATCGTCAGTCAACTCAAGGAGGATGCCATCTTGGGCATGCCATTTCTGAAACAACACAGAGTGTACCTTTCGATAGGTGTGGAGAGTGTAATGGATTTTAGTGGTGCAATTTATTGCTAGTTATTATATCGAAAGGGTCGACTCTATATTGTATGCTATGGTGGAGATCGACTACATCGACCTCTTGCGACTTGTAGCTATAGCCAACAGTGGCACCACCAGTAACAACCAATCAGGACTGACACACTAATTAATAGCAGGTGGAGCTAGCTACTCGTAGTGGAAGCGCGCTGAGTAGCTAGCAGGGCAGAGCAGCTTGGGACTTCATTTAGAGTAGTTGTGTATAAATGCTCACTTATTATATAATCGTTTCTATTCGTGTTTAGCAGTAATTAGAACTTCTTGTATCGTGTAAATAATAAACTTATCATAGCCTAAACAACCTGGTGTAGTGGCTTTGTTTAAGTCGACCCTTACATAATATAGTGAATTGTGAAATTAACTACAATATTAACATGTCTACTTGCATCCAATTTACTAGTCTGACATTTATAGCAACTGTCACGTATTTTGTGTAAAATGGTTATTGCAAGCATTATTCACAATGTAATCACAGCGAACCTTAAACTTTATAGCTTTGTATATGCGTGCATGATTGAGTTTCAATTTTTATTTTAATTTTATGTGCTTCAAAATGTGTTTAAAAACTTTACCAATAAACAAAACTAAAAAAAATGTACACATGAAATAGAAAAAAAATAAAATAACTAAAGTGACAAAATTTTTCCTTTATAACTTATATAAACTCGCGGTACCAATCTCGGCATAATGGCGCCCATATGACTCCATAAGATTTCCTAATGTCAACACTCCTAATATATACCATTCTGTACATAAGTGTTTTCACACTGAAAAAGAAAAAGACCATTCTGGCTGTTTACAGCACAACTGATTGTCAGAAGAATGTCAACTTTGACAATTTACATGGAAACAAAAACCCTGGAATTACTAAGTATAGGTTTAGTATTTGACTTTTCAGGCCCTCCATTAGAATGGAGTAACACCAATGCATCTAAGTATGGAAGAAGATCGCATCCTTGTAGAAGAGATCCTCTTGAAGTATGGTGCTAGTCTTTGTTCAACTTCCAGAGCCGGTTTTTCTTCAGCTGACAGACATAGTGGTCAGGTAAACATTGTAAAATGTTTGTCAAAAATTGAAGCAGAAGTTTGGTTAATATACCACTGCTATAATACATTTTAGGAATGAATAACCCCAATGCACTTGTGCATGCAAAAAAACCATGCTCTCATAGCAGAGATTCTGTCAAAGTATGGTGCTAGTCTCTCCTCAACTGCTAGAACCGGTTGCTCTTCAGCTGACAGACATTGCGGTCAACTTAATATGATCAATTTTCTTCCAAAATATAAAGCAGAAGGAAATTTTAAGTTTTTTTAGCATGAAGATAGATAAAAAATTGGTAAGTTTTCCAAGTTTGCATGGCCCGATTCCATGCTCCCACAAATTTGAAGCATAGAGCATGTTTCTTGCAATAACGTTGAGTTATGTGCGTACTTGCAGTTATTCCATCACATTATAGATGCTATCTGTTGTCTCAGTATGAATATAGGACCATCACCTATTATATGAAAACCAGTTTCTCTTTAGTAATAATCTAAAATATTCCATCCAGCTGGCTGGTGATGGTCAAGCCGGTAGTTTGTATAAGACTGAGATTTGTAATACTTGGCTCTCTGATGGCTATATTCTTCCAGATGAGGCTTGCTACTCCCAAACATCTCTCGTTACATGTAAATCTACTTGGTTGAACTTATATTCACATTCACATTGAGGTTGGAAAATGTTACTTGCATTTGTTGTTCTGTTTTCTTCAGTGAATGTTCCAAATTTTCCAATTACTAAAACTCGTTCTATAATTACTTCTAATTTATTGAGTATTTATTTCATGCAAACTTTACCCAAACTGATGATTGAAGTCCAAAAGTCTCTGAATAATCCTAATATAACTCTTGCAGTATAAGTATATTAACACTCAACATAGCTTCATGACAATAATGCTTTCTGTAAGAATGTACACAAATAAAGATGATGTCATACAACAATGGTATTCTAGATCCAATTTAGAAGTTGTTTGAATCTACTATTTCTCTAGCTTCGATCAATATAATATAATAGGACTCAGTAGCAAACATTTTAGTTTTGTAAAACATTGATGCAAATTTGCTGTTTTTCCATAATATTTTAAACGTTAGAACAGATTTGTTTTCAAAGTATTTCAAAGTAAAGTCATTAAACTGGAATTAAAATCAAGTATTTGAATCTTCAAGTCTCTGCACAGTGCAAGCAGTTACTGGTCATAATGTTTATTAGCAACTATTTTCAAACCCACTTGAATTTTTTTCAAATGAGCTTTGTTGACAGTGAGTAAATTGTGAGCTACTAAATACAAGCAGTGATCAGAGCTAGAAACTAGTACATGATGTAACGTTGCAAATTTATGAGGATAACTAACTACATGTGGGTTATTAAGATGATCTAATCACGTAGGGTTATGTGCCTGTGTGCCTGTGTCAGCTATCAGTGGTATGCTGCAATATTGGTGACAGATAGCAAGAATAATACAAGTAAGAAAAACTACATTTTGCAAAAGTTACATCAAGTAAAGAAAAGAGTACGGTATTAAAAGAAGCTACTGAATAACAGTGTGGGCTAGCTCAGGGTTTGTCCTTTAAACACTTGGGCAGCCACTCACTTTATATATATATATATATATATATATATATATATATATATATATATATATATATATATATATATATATATATATATATATATATATATATATATATATATATATATATATATATATATATATGTAGGTATATATGTATATATGTTGTGTTTAGCAGGGGATACAGGATGTTATACTTCCGCTGGCCATAACGTTATTCACCAACATAATATTATAATATAGGGGTGACTGGGGGAGGGGGGGGGCACAAAGGGTAGAACTTTAAAGTTTTTGCTCTCATTCGTCTGTTTTTCAAGTTACTAGTTCAATAATCTCTAGTCTTAATGCTGCATCTGTTGTCTATTACAGGTATCAGTTTGTTGTTTCTATCTCTCTCACAACTTTCAAAATAGTTAAATTTTCATGACAATTGTGCCCCGGTACCAGGGTACAATGGGCCACTGGGTGGGGCACAACAAATATATTGAAACTTTGCAAATTTTGTTCTATCTGATCTATATTTATTTAATATTACAAATAAATAAAAATATTATTTCAGATCTACAGAAAATATCATGTTTTAGCTGTACAGTTTGTGCCATCACTGATAGCAGAGGAAGGCTAAATCAAACGCACATCACTCGGTTCTACGGTACGCCATTATCATTACTGTTTATAAACTGAAAATGTTTTTTATTTTCACTTCAGAGGGAATTTCATCAGAAAAAACTTTAGTAAAATATGTTATAATTTTGCCAATTATAATATTTGGGGTAGATCCTGTGTGCAACTGTGTTTTAATTAGATGAACGTCCTAAGAACTTCACAGAAGATACGTGATAAAAGACTATATTTAATTATATACGTACAACTAACATAAAAAATACATTTAACATCCACAATACTCTCACAAGTCTACTTAACCTACTATCTCTATTCTTGTACTACTCTGAAATAACTAGCTATATAAAACTGTCTGGAAGCGTTCTGCTCCACAGGGGGTAGTCACGTGCTTCAACACGATTGGTTATGGTGCACGTGTATGATTTGTACGCTTCGCTGGCCACTACACATATATTACAAAATTCCAATGGACTTTTTTCTATGAACTGTAGCTAAGGCGCATGGCTTCAATTTGTGGCTGGAGTACGGAAGGGGGGGGGAGCAAATGAGCAAACCACAATTTATTTTAGTGAAATACATGTATATTCCTTCAATGATATAATATATAGTGAATATCATGACTATCTACTAGTAGCAACAGCAGAGTGTTTTGTGTTATGCATAAAATGGCAAAGCTCTAACCTCACCAGATGTATATATTACAGGAGCTTCACCTTGTAGTTTTGCAGTCTCACCATGATGTCTTTGATATTTTACAAAACGGTTAAAAATGGCTATATCTATAGACTTTAGTAACATTTCAACGAACCTTTTGGGCAAACAAACTAATAACAGTGATCAGAGTGCAATTGTGCCTCATGTGGCCAAATGGAAAATAAATGTGCCTCAAAGAAAATTTATTTTAAAGTTTGCTGTTACACTTGTTAAGCGATGTAGAGACAAGATAGGGCAACAATATCAGTAAAATCTAGGCTTGTTGCCTTTGAGTGTAAACAGTTATAAAGCTTTAACTACATCCAAAAAAAAATGCAAAAAGTAGGTAAAAACAGTTTTTCACTCGCCTTTTCAACATGTATGTTCTGCAAGTGTTGAAACTACAATGGCTGAATAATTATGTGAATACCTTTTTATGAAAAAAATCACAACTCTAAGTCAATGAGTTCTCTCACAATTTGGACAGCTTTTGTACCCCTATAACCGTTGTGGCTGGTTGGCAAGTTTTTATAATATTCGTTTTCATCCCTCACTAACTTGTGGTAAAATGTATAATCAGTGTGGTTGACTATGTTTATCAACATTACATGCACCAGGGATTTATGTGGAATACTTAATCAACAACAAAGTATGTTTTGGTGTACACTTTATATGTGTGTATTGAATGAGGAAAATAATTTTACCCTCAGATATATTGCACAGACTATTACACACTATTGCTGCTCTATATTATACATATGTGATTATGTGTGATTACGCAAGAAAATGCATACAATTACACAAAAGTGCTTTAAATAGACAATATAGGTGAATATAAGTAAGATATTAGAGCAAGCAGTATACCCTCAACAAGTATTTAGAAATAAACATTAGTAAAACACTTGAAATTAGTATCAAAACCAAAGATTTTATTTTGTTTGATGCTAATTTCGTAGCCAAATATGTTTTGAAGTTCCCCTTTATGTTGGAGAATGAGAATCAAAACAACAACTTGATGACTAGACAAAGTATCGAGGCCCAAAGCATTGAATAAAGTACACTTGATTTTAAATCACAAAAGTAGTTTGAGAGCTAAGAACTTATTTTTTTCCAATGCAACATAATAAATATTTATATATAGCAGTTAATAATAATAATGTCTTTTATATAGTTTTCTATATAATCTTCACATAATACTTTTAAAACTTCAGAAGTCAGAAGTATTTTCCCTTTTCGCTTTTGAGACGAAAGCAAAATATCGGCGCAGCTTCGCTGTAACAATTCTTGTCATATTCTTTTCTACTATTCTGTCCAAAGTCTCAACATCTAAAGAGCACATAACATATATCAGATTAGTTATGTATTAAAGTTTTCTTGCTATGCTTTGATACAAGTTTACAATCCTAATATTTTTATATAAAGAGGGACGATATATCAATAATGCTACTATTTGAAGTGTAAGCAGAAGCTAGTTTCACATTTCTGATCATATTGCATGTTACTATTAGCTTCAAAAGATATCAGAGATGTTCTTAAAAAAGACTGCTCAATGAATATAGTGGCTATACCCATAGCCAGCTGCATTAACTAGAAGAAGGAAGTATTTTAAGGCAATGAACAGTTGAGATTGTTTATACACTTCTGAAGGTATTAAAGTCTGGAGATATGCTAGACAGTTTGTATAAATTTGTATAAATACCAGCATGTGACATGCTATAACAACCTGTTTCTATACCTGGTAACTTTACACTGCTTGTAAAAATAACAACTTTTCAATACTGATGAATCCTAGGGTGTTGACAGCTCAAAATTGGCAAAAGATAAAGTTGATAACAAAGTTTACTATTTAATACTACATACCACAAAGGCTGTCATTCACTGTCTGCTTATGTTCCTGCCATGTTACACCATCATCACTTGCGATGACAATGGTTTCCTGTTCATCTTGACTAGCAGCAACATCTATTATGACAGGGCTGTAAAGGAAAAACACAGGTGCCATTTTTAGAAAACAGTTATACTCTCTACATGTGCTGTGTTTGAACAAAGATGTAATAAGGTTTAATGAAAACATGAAAAAGGTAATAAAAATGAAATTAAGATTTTCAGTTTCTCCCACTAAACTCAATGACAAGTGTGTGAATAAAAATTACCCGATAAAGGTGGCACAAGCAGGTTCTAGAGAGAGAATGGGGAAGATGAGTAATTCATCGTTATGGAGAGAGGGCATCACTCCTTTCTCAAGGAGACGGCACACAATTCTCATTGGTCCGGTTGCCACACCAGGTGGGATGGTAAAATGGACTTTCTCTCGGCATCCCTGGAAGACTCCTCCTCTGGCATCCACCAGGAAACTGATACGGAATCTAAAGTGAGATGCATATACCATGTCAACGCAGTTAATAATGAAGTAGCTGGTAGTTAATTTATGTGTGCATGTGTGCGTGTTTGTGTGGGTGTGTGTTGTTATTGCAGTAGCAGTCTTCTTATATATATATAGAAAAGCTTCTACTGTAATTACTAAAACAAACCCAATAGAACTGAGTAATGTTTAGCAACAGTTTTAACGGCAACAATTCTTCCAAGTTAGTTACCATTACCTTTTCAATTTGAGCTTCTCACTACAAATGAAAAAAAACTGATTTTATATAACAAATTTACAAAATGTCTTTCATAAACCGCTTTTGAACTACGTACAGCCAAAGAATGAGAAACATGCCCATAGCATTTCTTGTCCATGTGATATTTAGAAAAAATAGATCAATTTGGTTCACATATAGTTGGGTACATTATATACTAAACGTACTTAGTGACTCCAGAGTTTTTACTTTTCATTGAATTGTCAGAGTGTAAATCCTCCTGAGAATGAAGTGTGCTGTGGGCCCTCTTACAAGTTTTTCTCTTTTTCAGAGTAAAAACACTCTTGCATTTGAGGCCTAAAATGAATAGAATAAACTACTAGTATGGGTGCGTGTGGGTGTTTGTGGGTGTGTGCATGTTCGTATGTGCTTGCGTGTGAGTCGCTGCGTGTTCGTAAAGAACTGATATATATTTACATACATTGATGGCTAAATTATTGCTTGGAACTCACTAGGCCTCTAACAATAAAGTAAAATTAGCTATGGGTTTTACCATTATGCAAAACCATAAATTAGTAATTTTCGATTCGAAAAAATCTTAACAATTTAATTTTGCAAATGATTGCCAGTATGAGACAAAGTAATTGGTGAGTTAATAATCAGATCCTTACCAGCAGAGGCGATGCTACGTAAAGCCCGCCTGATTTTTGCTGTTCGAGGTTTTGTCTCAACGCTCTGCATACCATACACCTACAAGGAAATTATTGCATTGCTATTGTACAATCACACTAAATATACATTTTCATAGATAGACACTTCAATAGGCGTTTATAATATATATAATGATATAATGCACTCCAAATATACTAATTCAACATTCATAATGCTGTGACCAATTTATTAAGTGAAGAGTGCCTAACTAAAAAACCAGTAACTATAAAAGGTCTTAAATAAACCGAATAATTGAAAATTTATCATTCTTTTGGCAGTTACCCTGATTCACACAAAATTAACAATTGGTATGTCTCAATGCTTAGCGAAACATGACCAATTTCTAGTAAGTTACTCCAAAAATTTTAAAGCTCTATCTAATCTCAGTCAGCATCCGTAAATTTCATTGATGTTATATTTACTAGTTAGCTGACTCAATAAATCAATAATTGACCAAAAACAGAACTGACATGCATTGGGAAAACGTTTATATCAAAACGAGTAAAATGATGCACTTTTAGCTCGTGACTTAGAAATAGACTGTGATTCAGATAAACGCTAGACAGAGCCAGATTGACTACTAATTTCCTCACATGTGCAATCAGCTTGTGAGACAAAGTTTAGAAATGGTTTGATCAACTCATTGACTAATGGCCCAGAAGATGCTGTAGCAATGTTTTGCTGACACAAAATCAAATGTCAGACTAAGTCAATGCGAACACAAAATTAACACACAATCAAATATGTTTAGTCCAATATAAGTTGCAATATTGAATACTACAATGTTATGATTCTAATATCAAACTGTAGATGATGTTATAACAGATAATGTAAGGGCAATGTCTACTTCTGCTTCATGTTGTGACAGAGATTTTACAATATTTACCTGACCACTATGTCTCTCAGCTTTAGAAGTTGTAGGGAGACTAGCACCATACTTAAAGAGAATCTCTGCTGTGAGAGCATGGTTTTCCTGCCTGCACAGGTGCATTGGGGTTAATCCGTCCTAAAATATACCATAGCAGTAGCAACTCAATCAAATATTCAATAATCAATACTCAAATAATATTTAATAAGAAAAGCTTTCAATTTTATGTTTTCCACTTCATGATAAGGGTCATAGTTCATGATAACAATCAGTTGGTATAACAGTTGCAGTTGTAACATTAAGGGCACAGTTTGTGTTGTCACATTATTTTGGTAACTTGGAGTTAATTTTCTTAGATTTGTAGCTTCTCTACTTACGAGCTGATTTAAAATAAAAGTTAACTTCCTCTTTGACATATTCAGGACTTTGATTCAAATAATTTATAAATGAAAACTAATCAACTATTAATCACTTATAAAATAGATATCTGCTGAATAAAAAAGTAATGGAAGTTTGAATAAAGAAACTTAGAACAGCAAATGTTGAGATAGTATGCTGCCGCACTGGCAGTTGATCACAAAAAGTAACTGTAACATCTCTAGCTGTTCGGAAAAGGTAGACTTACTTTGGTATAACAGTTGGGACTAGCACCATTTTCCAACAGCATCGATACAATATCACTGTGTCCATCCCTAACAGCAATGTGTAGGGGGGTGTACCCATCTTCCGACTCTGCGCTTACTCTTGCGCCATATTCAATCCGAGCACAGACGGTATCGATGTCTCCTTTTTTCACAGCATAATGTAGAGGCGTGTAGCAATTCTGTAAACACAATTACTAGTAACCGTTCAGTAGACTTTATGAATCATCAGAGATTAGAATAAAGAATATAATTAACAAGATGTCAGCACTCTTACTAACATTATGATGAGGGTTTCTAGATTCGAGAAAATATAACAATTCTTTTTATAGGTTATGTAGTTCAACAATAAGCAGAACATTAACATGGCCATTTACAATGTAGGTAATTTTTAATCATAAAAAGTAATGAAGCTAACATACATTGATCAAACAGACTCCAAAATGTTCATAATTTTGCTGAGCTATCTCAAGTTTAGCAGAATAATTCTCACCTTAGCCCTGCTGTCAGGGGAGACACCATATTTCTCCAGCAGAAGTAAAACTATTGCAGCTTGACCATGCTGAGCAGCTAGGTGCAGAGCTGTATGTCCATCATCATTTTTGAGTTCAGGCTTTGCGCCTTTTTTTAGTAACATCCAAGTTACTGCTTGTTGATTGTTTTCAATGCTGACATGGAGAGGTGTCATTCCATTCTACAAGCACCAGCATGCACTGTGTCTACATGTAACTCAAAATATATTAGGAGTAAATTCTGCAACAATTAAAAGTAGGTTTGGGTAGACTGGTTTTTATCAGTCCGAACCAACATACACAGCCAACGGTTGTTCTCAGGTGAAGGCACTGAATACACTAAATTGTTACCTTAGTCGTGGAATCAAATAGTTTTGAATGCTTTGGAAATGAAGTGATCACTTTTTCATTTCCTTGTTTTGCTGCTACATGCAGCAGGGAATAGTTATCTCTAGCCTCAGCATTCACATTAAATTCATGCTGCAACAGAAGCAGTACTCTATCTACACTATTCACTACTTCCACTCTTGTTGTTACATAATAAACACTATTTGTATAGCTATACAGGTTTCTTAAAGTAGTGATGAAACAGAAAAGTAAATCACCATTTTCAAAATAGTCAACCAGGAACTTCAAGTCTTCTCAATTAAAAAACTAAAACTAAATGTGAAAGTGAAAGTCATTGCAGTGTAATTCTACAGTTACTCCTAACTCTTTAAGTTGAGTGTGTGCTTACTGAAGATGGGTCTTCATTGTCCAGAGAAGAGGGTGTATGTAGTTGACTACTACTGATCTCACTCTGATCAATAGATAGTTCCTCACTGTCAACCTCTATTTCAGATTCACTAGCTCGGCAACATACTAAAAGTGACAATACTGTCATGTATAAACTCAGATATATTCATTTTACAATCTGATTGAAGGAACTCTATTGGATTTGAATACTACTTCAAAATATCAAATACACCATTAGCCGATAGCATATCTTTATGACTAGATCTTTACTAAATTGGCTGTATCACTTCGCCCAAAACAAAATAGTAGGTCAAAAAAGACTACTGTAATCATGGTTCATCTAAATTCTAATGGGACTATATTCACCAGATTGAGGATGCAGCTACTATAAGAGTGTACATACATGTAACTCACCAATATATTTATATTGGAACAAAATCAGCTAAACCCAAGTGACTAGCATATATTTATTGTTAGACAAGTTTGCAAATTATTTAGCTTTTCATGTAAAACTTACCCAAATTGGTAATTGAGGCCCGAAAGCTTCTGAATAATTCTAATATCATTTTCGCAGTATAAGCATATTAACATTCAACATAATATTAAGACAATAATACCTTCTATAGAAATGTAGACTAATAATTATGATGTAAGCAGTTTTTGTTGTGGGTAGTATTATGATTGTGATGTCATACAACAATGGTATCCCAATTTAAATTTAGCAAATATTTAAATTTACTATTACATTAACTTTAATATCTTATTATTAGGACTTATATGCAACAATTACGGGTTCTCCATATTTTACAAAGTAGTAGACAGTTTGTATTTAATTTAATTCCTAATAACAAATTATTGAAATTCATATAAATTTGGTACCTGCAGGACAATTGGATTTAAGTATATGAATTTTTAAATAACTTTTTCACTGTAGTTTTTTAAAAACCTAATATAAGAACAATTGAGAAAGCAGTACTATGTTCAGCATGTTTTCCTATTTACTTATCTGTTGGAGCATGTGAGGCCGTCTGCAACTTGAGTAAATTATAATAGTGCTAAATTTCTAATGGTAAATGTAATTATAAACGAACTAATATCAATGAACTTAACAAAATTCTATTACTGTGATATAACATACATAATATATGAAAACTGATCAGAGCTACAATTCAATAACTTGTGAGAGAGTTATCTTTTTGTACACCTATGACCATTTCACCCCCCCCCTCCCCCTACCATTATTTGAATAACCTGTGTGAGAGAATTGTCTCCTCTCTACTATATTGACTGCTCTTATGAACCTCTAATGAAATGGAATTCTATAAACCAACTTCAAACTTATGTCAGACTGCACTGGCTAGTCAGAAAGATACTTTATATTTCAGTAGCCTCATCAGATTTGCAGGCCATTAATGTACCCCATGTAGTGCAGAGAAATTGTTACTCATTGCTTTGCTGTTTTTAAATGAAAACCTGAAAAATCAGTCATGTTATATTAGTTTTCAGATTCACAGTCTGATGTGAATAGATCGATTCTCAAATGCAATATTTTTAACAAGAATACAGTATATCAATAATAATTTAGTAAATATAAAAGGAGTGAAGGGTGACGTAATATGTTATCGGTGATTTAGGTTTATCACTAATGGTCAACCTTTTCATATTCTCAAAAATACCAAAAGAAAACCAGGCTGCTTGCCTAGTGCCAACATGTCACATTACTAATGTTGACATTGATTTGTAAGTGCTAAAACATGCTGACAGTATACTACTAGAAGTAATATAGAGTAAACTATAAATTAGTCTTGAAAGGTATATACTATATATGATGAACTGCTTTTACTCGTCAATAGAAAGCAAGTAGTATGGAATATTCAGTCTTATAAGGTAGATAATATGTACAATAACTGCTACTACAGAGTCATCAGTACTGTTTGATGGATAATATTATCAACAATTATATAATAACAAATGTATGAATGAGATGGTAATGTACATAACCAACCAGTGTTACTAGGTTAGAAGAACTGCCCAATCAGCTGTCTTTTCACTTGTCACTTTGTCAACAAAACAACTAGATGTGTCTTCTGTAGAAACTACTTCTTATTCTACTCAGCCTACTGTCCTATAATGAAAAATAAAAGAAGTGAGGAGACAACTTTAGATGAAAAAATATTATTCTAAACAGTAGAATATTGTTTCATGATTACTAGTTGCTTATGAGATATCGTAACCAGTAATATAAACTAAGGCTTGGGGAATAAACTGAAAGATAAGAAATGAGTTTGGCAGGATAAACATACCTGACAAAAAAGTTAAGTTGAATTGGACAAAAATGGAAGCAGAGAAAAGCTGAACTAGTTCTGGTGTGTGATGTCACAGTAAATGAATTGACAAATTTTATTGGTCAAAATAGTATTAGCCTATGCTATCACTTTGACAGGTCTTTCAACATTTCCACATAGTCTTATTTTGGTGTTTGAATTTTGGGAATCGAAAAGTTCTGAAGTTGTCCCTACCTGATATAATATAACAGACAAGTCTGAAGCATGGACTGCATTAGCTTACAAAATGTCATAGGAGGGACATAACTCCTACTATATACATAATACCTGTTTAGTTGATTTGGTAAAATAGAACTTTTTTCTCATCAGATCTGGGTACAATCAACATATCTTTATACACATTGAGATCAAATGATCTACTATCACTCCTAACAGTTGCCTCTTCTAGCATAGATATCTGTCTACCTACATTATAACAGCTTCACTATAGCCTAAATATATTATATATATATCCAGAAATTGAAAGAAAACATACACGCGCCTACATATTGTTTTAATATATTTTAATCACATGCTAACCAAACCATATTCCAGGGTTGGAGTAATTGCAATTTGTAATTGTAATTGGTTGTAATTAATTACATTTTTTCAAATAATTGAATGTAAATAGTAATTGATATGTAAAAATGTATAAATAATAAAGATATCAGGAAACTCAAGTAAAAGATTTGGCCCTACATTCTCCTCCATTTGCCCATAAAAGCATTTCACAATAAAGTGAATTTATAGCAAGTGTGCCCATCACATGGAAAAGCTGAGAAACAACAAAATAAACAGTCATCAACTGATTTAACAAAGAGTTATGGGAAGGAATTACCTCATCGTGTTTTCTACAAAATAGTTCACTGCACACAGTACAGTAGGTCACTGCTGGTACTTTCTCTATCCCTTTCTTTGTGCAGATGGCACATGTCACAGAGTTGTCCTCTACATCAGCAGAAGTCAGGCTTTCTTCACTAATGTCAAATACTTCCCCAAAGAACAACACATAGGCTGAATAAAACTTCTGAAATGATCATTCTGGATACATTACAATAGAGTGGCACTGGATACTTTTTATAATTGTTAGAAATATAAATGTTGCTTAAATTTACTTAGCATGAATTCTATTTGTTTTATAATGACTATTAGTCTAGAAGTAACCTCCCAAAAAGTGCTCAAAAAATTGACTTATTACACTTTACTAGGTGGCCACTCAAAAAAAGTTGTTTTTAGATCAAAATTTTGTGCTGATTCTGAATCTACAAACTCTAGAATTCTATCTTTACCCAAACTCAAGATATTGCAAAAAACAATTCGGCATCTTGGATGGGTGATAAAAAGAAATGTGGATTGTGCAAAATAGTATCCAATTTTACCAAGCTATGTTGAAGAAAAAATATTTGCTGAAATACCAAAAATAATTGCCTCATACTTAGAATTCTATGCTGATATTGAATTTAAAGACTGCAAGACACTACCTCAAATGAAAACCAAGTTGTGTATATAAACATATATGTTTGTTATGAATCGACATATTGCATGCGGCATAAGCATGCAGAATAATTGTATGACCAAGTTATTTATACAAAAATAAAAACAAAGTCATGCTGATGTATGAAAAAACTATATTTATAAAATTATAGCACAAAATAAATGTTGAAATGAATAAATATTGAAATCTTTTGAGCACAGCCCAAGTGAATCATTTGCTATAGTCTGTCAGTATAGCTGTTAAACATCTGCAAAAATCAACAAGATTCTGTAAAATTATTTAGAGAAACAGAAGCATGAGAGATGATCAAAATCAAATTGGTAGTAGCAAAATATATAACAAATGTCTAAAAATAGTGCTTTATTATGAAAAAGTATTCTCGCCATCCTTGTCACCGCCTTCAGTCTCATCAGCTTCTTCTTCCCCAATATAGTCCTTCTTTTCAGACAATCCTTACATTGACAAACATCAGTGCATGCACTGCATTTGGAGCTTCTGACATCCACATCTTGATATGTTGCAGCCGGTCTTATAGGAGCAGTTTAAACTTTGCAACACACATTTTCAGGTTCGAAAGCTTGAATCATCCACTTTATATTTATCCTGCCATGATTCTCAACAATCCTTCCGTGATGTTCTGGGGTGGTGCATCAATATAGGCTGTTGTCACCCTTCTCCAAATGGCTGCCTGATAACTTGCTCTTTTTGCGTGCAAACTTAATTCATCTTTTGTTGGAGGCAAACTGTATTGAGTTATTTTAGACGGTGAACAAAATACAGTGTAACGGACATCATCTATATTTAAATTTCCTGCTCCATAAAGTTTATAGACAAATTGTTCTACTTCAGCCGCTGTAATGGCTGGCAGCTTGAAATACTTCCAAAGGTGTTCAAAGCCTACCATACATTCTAGATATTTTCTCAAAAGAGAGTAGGCTGTGCGCCATCCTTTTTCATAAAAAGCACTATGGTCGAATCACAACCTGTTAAAGCATGAAATCTAGTAAGTGCTGCACACAACTGCAGTCCGGATTTATTTGCTGCAATGTTGACTTCCAAATACCTAATATGATTATGGTTTCCTCCCTATTTTTATTTTGTTATTATATATATTAATTTTACCTATATCACTGTTGTATTGATTGCTAAATAGCTAATATGCTAATAGCTATATTATAGTAGCTAACATGAATTATCTAGAATAATATTCTATTATTTTTACGAATTTGTGTGAGACAAGAAGTAGTAATACATTAATAATAGACACTATCTTTAATGGATACTTATTAACAAAATATCTTTTCAAACAACATGCAAGATGTATAAAATATACAAAATTAATAAGTTAATGTAGATCAAAGGAATTTATTTATGTGCTAAACAAAAAGCAATTGATTCAAGTTTATTTTAATATATACATATATTTCAATAATATTAAAATAAATTGCACATAAAAATACATTTTACCAAAATAAATAATTAGTGTCTAAGTAGGAAATTTAGCCTAGCCTCTATCTAGGATGACACCATGATTACCACACCCGTGAAAAAATATAATTGGTAAGAAGGTAATGTCTTGCAAATAGCGAGACTTAAAATGAAAACTTCAGTGTCTTGAGATTTGATTATTACATTTGGGCTTATGATGTTCATAAGATATTTTGCATGTAACAAAGTTTGTGTACATGCTTCCTCATGATCTAATTGTAAGCATTTGGGTTCTTTTTTCTTAGGAATTCTACCATGTTTGAAAAATTCTAGCTGAATGCACTTTTTTGGTATGCAACAACTATAATAACAATATCGTTCTCTAAAGTATTTTTACTCCATGTTTCACACAAAAATGCAGCAAAACGCAGCTTGTTTTATTTGCTGATAAGAAATTATTATTTTTGTGACAAATGGCACACATGAAAAAATTACATGCCTATGATCTTTGAATAAGGCAACCCAAGATCATTTTTCTAATGGGTGGCTTAAATATAACCATATATATTTTAAATTATAGGAAAGCTTTAGGGTATTTCTTCTGTAACTATAACTGAGCTAAATTGACTCTAGAGTCATTATACTAAGATTGTATAAAAATATGCATTTTAACCAATAGCATTGTTTTAAAAACCAAATTGGTTATGTATATATAGTTCAGCTTAAATTTATTGGGAAAGCTCAATCATACACATTTAAAATATTATCTTATATTAGTCCAGACCAACCTGCTCATGTTTCTCATTACTTTTTTGTAAAAGTAGTTATTATAATAAAAAACATGAAGAAAATCATTATCAGACACAGATTTACCTATAATTCGGCTTTTTTATAGCTGTTCAATAAGAATAGTTGCCTTATAACTAAAAAACCCATTCCTTTGCTTGTTTTCGTCCATTTAGTCCTTATTTTTTCAGATGTTTTCACAAGAAAATCACTAGAATGAAACTCAGAGAGGTGAAAAACATGTCTATGATTATCTGCAAAAGTTTTTGCTTGTATATATAATAAACTAGCTTTAATAATTTCAAGATAATATTTAATGGATTTGGACAAAGTTGTGGGAAAACAACTCCTGCAAAAGTTTAAAGCGCTTTTGTGACTAACTGAGCGAACAGAGAAATTTGGAGGTTTTATAACAGCAAAGTGAAAAAAAGTATCTATAATTATCAGCAAAATTATTTTGCTTATATAAAATAAATTAGCTTTAATAGTTCCAAGATATTTAGCCGATTCACAAAAATGTTAAGAGAAGACAACTCCTGATTCCTTTTGAAAGTTTGAAGCGCTTTTGTGGCTAACTGGGTGCACAGAACAGTTTAGCGTTTTCACAGATTAATTAGGACCCTTAAAACTCTCCATTTCTAAAAAAATTGCGTGGCCACCCCTCGGAGTGTAATGAGTGAAAGATAATTGGAGGTTACTTCTAGACTATGCAATGTTTTGTTACTAGCTAAAATATATAATCTAATGTAAATGTGTTTCCAGCTGTCAATGTGCAGCACATGCTACCCAAGAATCACTATGCAAAAGTGTAATTTCGTTTTAGATTACACGTTTACCTGACTGCTAATTATATTTTTAAACAATAAAGAAAATCACAATTTTCAAAAAATAAATTGCTTACAAATAAATGGTAGAATTAAATTTAAAGCTTAGTTGGTTAGTAGTAATTATAATATTAATATTATATCAGTAGTATCATTACTAGTAGTAATACCATTAGAAGTAGTAGTCGTAGCTGCAACACTAACAGTAACAGTAAGTGTAACACTAACAGTGGCACTAGTATTCTAACAGTACTACTAGCACTACTACTTGTAGTAGTAGTGTTATTATTATATTAGTATTACTATTACTATTAGTATTAGTATTAGTATTACTATTATCAGTAACAGGAGTAGCAGTAGTCGTAGACGTAGTACTAGTAGTATTAGTAATAGCAGTAACAGCAGCAGTACTACAACTACCACTACTACTGCTAGTGATAATAGTACTAGTACTAGTAGTAGTAGTAGTAGTACCAGTAGTACTATCGTACCAGTACTAGAGACTGAGGGTGAGACTGAGACTGAGAGTAGACTGTAGAGTCAGAGTGTAACTGTAGAGTTGGAGTACCCTTAGACGACGACATAGTTTTAGTCTAGTAGAAAACTAATTACTAAGTAGTAACTTACCAGTCACACATACCTATAGAGATAGCAATTACATTTACAGTATCAATATAACTACGCAAGGGTTGCAGAATGAGAATTGCTAACAGTCACTATAATTATTTAATAATCAGTTTGACTTGAAAGCAAAAATTTACGTTTATGTTTGCACGTGCTGGAATGCTTTTTGCGTTTGCTGAGGGAGGATTACTCCGGTTGCTTTAGAATTACATAAATTATTTCTTGTAGCTACATAAGTTACATCTATCGGATAAATTCGAGTACGATTACCAAATTTTTGAAATATTCTATTTCAGGCTGAATTTTGTGTTGTTTTTTTAAATTCCAGATGTGTCTGCTGAGTTATGCTGGCTTTTTCTGTATGTAAATGCTTATACAAAGACTTGATATACCAAGCAACTGTGGCAAGACATGGCAATGACTCCAGCCAATCATCGCTATGAGAAATATGTAATTTTGAAACAGTCGGAGTTATCCTCCCTTAGCAAACGCAAAAGGGCTTTCCAGCATGCGCAAACATAAAAGTAAGTTTTTGTTTGCGCATTTAACAGACGCTAGTTAAGACATCCCAGCGTAGAAATACACAAACAATGTAAATTTCTAAACAAAATCACTCAACCATACACCACAACGACCTGATAAGCGTAGGCATTACGTGAAACAAATTTATAGTCGATATAATGAATATATTATAAGTTTATTATATCGGAAATAGTATCAATACAAAAAATATGTATATATAATTGAGAAAAGAGCAAGTTTAATTAGATGTTGATTTATTGTGCTACTAATAGTTTCATGCCTCTTCTGCACTCCTCAGGCACAATATTGATGGATTTAAGTTTTCTCTACATGTACTCCGTTATATAATCTTTTGTGTCTAAGCATTGCTTATGCTAATATAGTAGTACATCCTTTGGCTTATGGTTTAAAACTGATTAAAGATTACCTACCACTCGAAACTAGTCCAAACTTCCTTATCTCAATATCTGTTTATCCACAAACAATTACAATAACAATTACAAAACATTGGAATACTCACAGACATAAACAGTGATGAAACTTTAAACCCTAGACTTCCAACCTGAAACCTTAAACCTCTAACCTCAAAAATCAAACCCAAAACCCTATTCTCAAATTCAAACGATTACCTTTGTCGTCATTGCCTGTGCCATTTTTACCTGTTCCATTTTTGCCAAACACCAGTGCAAGCCTTATGCCATACATGCTCAATCAAGTTACGACCTCAGCAGGGGTCAGGTATGACAATCAATTCTTAAGCCTTACTGGATGGACTGCTCTCATGTATTGATTGTTTGGTGTAAAATTAGCAGCACCAGCATTCCTACCTGAGTGTCATTTATCTGTCAGTGATTTTTCTTTGAGTTACTGTTTTTAAGAACTAAAGGATTTGCACTTACATTAACTTTGCTTTTTATTTCACCCAACCTTTTGCTTACCAAATTTAGATCATAGGATTTCACCTTGTATTAATTTAATTCAACTGAGAGATGTCTCTTAGAAATACTATATGAGTAGAATGTACTCGATTATCAGATAATATCACCTCAGGCTTTCTATAGCCGCTAAACACCTCTGTCAACAAATCCACAATAATGCAACTCCTTGTATCACTGTTGAGTCATTAAACAACCAGCTATTAAATTTTAGGCAAATTTTCTACTCCTGTATCTTCATATATACAGGCTTTATAGGAAAAAAGCCAATATTTTAGACACGTATTGTCACTCACTCTTTCTCTTCTGACATGTTTAATGCTCAATAAAGCATATTACAATAATACTACATAATTATACTAATAACACAAGATTTTTTACATTCAAAGAAAACTAATCAACATCTATTTTGTGAGATAGTTATGCTGGTACAGGAGGTGGTAGCAGTGATCCATTTTTTCGTTCAACTTCTGTTTTTTAGCAGAATGAACATGATTTACATTTCTCCTCTATAAAAAGTTTCAATAGAGACTCTTAAGTACAACGATCATATCTTTCCAATGCAGCTGGCAGCTACAATCAGTTGTGCATAACTTTAGTAGACATTTTCCAGCTACATTTAATTGAGATAATTGTTATTAATAAATGTTACTCTGGTTTTTAAGTTTAAAATCCAATGTAAATACAACAGGTGCTTAAGCACACTGTATGCTAATATTATTATTACGTTGTTATGAATATAATGTAATTAAATAGATTGTCATTATATGTTTAACACAACAACTTTATAATTATATTCCTTGGAATAATAACTCCTAAAAATACGTCACCTTTACCTATGTGCATAAATACTGAGTGGTGCCATCACACTTAGAGAATCATAAATAATTTATCAAATCAAGATTTGTCAAGCAGATATCTTTTGATAATTATATTAACTCTGCTACACAAACTGAAAGATTGATTTTTTATCAGTTTTGAAAGCACAAACTATTTGTTTTCAATTATTGATTTTGTTTGAGAAATTAGACTGACATTTTCAATTTCAGACATTTTTGTCACTATAATAGCTGTTTTAGAATTTTCTATAATCATGCTTATCCATGACTGGTGTTTGGTATTGAATATAATTAGTGTGGTTCACTGTACCCATCAACAATACATACAAAAGTCATTTATGTAGAAATGTCAATGAGCAGGAAAGGTTGATTTGGTGTACATTTTATTGAACGACAAAAAACAGTTCATCCATAAATATTGTAAAGCGGAAAAGAAACGCTATGCTGCTGTATAAATAAATTATAGATAACCAGATGTATATAACTTTACAGCAAGTAATTTCAATAGACAATTAACATCATCTTGGAATAGCTAAGGTTAGCTATTGTATCTTAAAAACAGGAATAAAATTATCGTTGTTTGCTAAATTGCTGCTGAGTAAATTGCTTTACAACATTAAAATGCAAATATTTCTACAAAGTCAAATGTGTTTCCCATATCAAAGCGAACCCAAAAGTAAGTGAAGTTGAACTTGGACAATGCAAACGTAAAGACATGCAAAATTTGTCAATTTATCAAAAGTTTAAGTCAGATTAATGGTTCTAGCAATCAGCCTAATGGAAAATAATGTTGTGTTTTCAATGTAATATAAGTTAAAGAGTATATTATATTCATTTAGGCTTGAAGTACAAGAGTGTTTTCACACTGAAAAAGAAAAAGACCATTCCGGCTGTTTACAGCACAGCTGATTGTCAGAAGAATGTCAACTTTGACAATTTATATAGAAACAAAAATCTTGGAATTACTAAGTATAAGTTTAGTATTTGACTTTTCAGGCCCTCCATTAGAATGGAGTAACACCAATGCATCTAAGTATGGAAAAAGATCACATCTTTGTAGAAGAGATCCTGTTAAAGTATGGTGCTAGTCTTTCCTCAACTTCCAGAGCCTGTTGTTCTTCAGCTGACAGACATAGTGGTCAGGTAAATAATTATTGTAAAACCTTTGTTAAAAATTGAAGCAGAAGTTTGGTTAATATACCACTGCTATAGTACATTTTAGGATGGATTAACCTCAATGCACCTGTGCATGCAGAAAAACCATGTTCTCATAGCAGAGATCCTGTTGAAGTATGGTGCTAGTCTATCCTCAACTGCCAGAACCGATTTTTCTTCAGCTGACAGACATAGTGGTCAACTTAATATGGTCGACTTTCTTTCAAAACATGAAGCAGAAGGAGATTTAGCCCTTACATTATCTGTTATAAAGTCATCATGGTACATTTTAGGACGGATTAACCCCAATGCACATGTGCGTACAGAAAAACCATGTTCTCATAGCAGAGATCCTGTTAAAGTATGGTGCTAGTCTTTCCTCAACTGCCAGAACGGGTTTGTTCTTCAGCTGACAGACATAGTGGTCAACTTAATATGATCAATTTTCTTCCAAAATATGAAGCAGAAGGAAATCTTAAGTTTTTTTAGCATGAAGATAGATAGAAAATTGGTAAGTTTTCCAAAATTGCATGGCCAGATTCCATGCTCCCACAAATTTGAAGCATAGATCATGTTTCTTGCAATAATGTTGAGCTATTTGAGTACTTGCAGTTATTGTATTACATTATAGACACTATTTGTTATCTCAGTATGGATATAGTACTATCACTTATTATATGAAGACCAGTTTCTCTTTAGTATTAATCCAAAACATTCCATCCAACTGGCTGGTGATGGTCAAGCCGGTAGTTTGTATAAGACTGAGATTCGTAACACTCAGCTCTCTAATGACTATATTCTTCCAGATGAGGTTTGCTACTCCCAAACATCTCTCGTTACATGTAAATCTACTTTGTTGAACTTATATTCACATTCACATTGAGGTTGGAAAACAGCTACTTGCATTTGCTGTTTCGTTTTCTTCAGTGAATGTTCCAAATTTTCCAATTACTAAAACTCGTTCTATAATTACTTCTAATTTATTGAGTATTTATTTCATGCAAACCTTACCCTAACTGATGATTGAAGTCCAAAAGTCTCTGAATAATCCTAATATAATCCTTGCAGTATACGTGTATCAACACTCAACATAGCTTCATGACAATAATGCTTTCTGTAAGAATGTACACAAATAAAGATGATGTCATACAACAATGGTATTCTAGATCCAATTTAGAAATTGTTTGAATCTACTATTTTTCTAGCTTCGATCAATATAATATAATAGGACTCAGTAGCAAACATCTCAGTTTTGTAAAAAATTGATGCAAATTTGCTGTTTTTCCATAATAATATTTTAAATGTTAGAATAGATTTGTTTTCAAAGTATTTCAAAGTAAAGTCATTAAACTGGAATTAAAATCAAGTATTTGAATCTTTAAGTCCCTGCACAGTGCAAGCAGTTACTGGTCAAAATGTTTATATTAGCAACTATTTTCAAACCCACTTGAATTTTCTTTAAAATAAGCTTTGTTGACAGTGAGTAAATTGTGAGCCACTAAATACAAGCAGTGATCGGAGCTAGAAACTAGTACATGATGTATTGTTGCAAATTTATGAGGGTAACTAACTACGTGTGGGTTATTAAGATGATCTAATCACGTAGGGTTATGTGCCTGTGTGCGTGTGTGTCAGCTATCAGGGTATGCTGCAATATTTGTGACAGGTAGCAAGAATAATACAAGTAAGAAAAACTACATTATGAAAAAGTCACATCAAGTAAAGAAAAGAGCACAGTATTAAAAGAAGCTGCTGAATAACAGCGTGGGCTAGCTCAGGGTTTGTCCTTTATACTTGGGCAGCCACTCACTTTATATATATATATATATATATATATATATATATATATATATATATATATATACATACATATATATATATATATATATAATGTATATATATATATAATGTATATATAATGTATATATATATATATATATATATAAATATATATATATAAATATATATATATATATATATATAAATATATATATATGTATATATATATATATATATATATATATATATATATATATATATATATATATATATATATATATATATATATATATATATATATATATATATATATATATATATATATATATATATACATACATATATATATATATATAACGTATAAATATATATAATGTATATATAATGTATATATATATATATATATATATAAATATATATATATAAATATATATATATATATATATATATATATATATATATATATATATATATATGTGTGTGTGTGTGTGTATATAACGAAATGAGCATAAGAAATTGTAATAAACAGTGCAGAATGTCACTGGGAGAGATTGTTGCAATGCTTAGTCTCCAGGCATGTTGTGCTATGCCCCCCCCCCCTTGTTCCTATGCTTACTTGGAGCCACGCTCATGTGTCAGTGTCAAGCAACTGCATGTATTATGGTCAAACTGTATTATGGCATTCATTTGTGCCCCATGTAGTACTTTCCCTCGTGGGCGCAGGAAGGTGTTGGTTATATACAAGAGCTCGACTCTGATTGGTCGACCTATACTCTATTTGTTTGTTATCCATATTAGTTGGCGGGTCGTTCTATGTAAAGACGACATGACTATGAGTGGGGTAGGCATGACTTGGAGTTGCTGTTCCCGGGCATAAACTATCGCGTCATGTTTAGCAGGGGATACAGGATGTTATACTTCCGCTGGCCATAACGTTATTCACCAACATAATATTTTATTATATAAGGGTGACTGGGGGAGGGGGGCACAAAGGGTAGAATTTTGGAATTTTTCCTCTCATTCATCTGTTTTTCAAGTTACTAGTTCAATAATCTGTAGTCCTAATGCTGCATCTGTTGTCTATTACAGGTATCAGTTTGTTGTTTCTATCTCTCTCACAACTTTCAGAATAATGAAATTTTCATGACGATTGTGCCCCGGTACCAGGGTACAATTGGCCACTGGGTGGGGAACAACAAATATATTGCAACTTTGCAAATTTGTTCCATCTGATCTATATTTATTTATAATTACAAATAAATAAAAATATTCTTTCAGATCTACAGCAAAATTCATGTTTTAGCTGTACAGTTTGTGCCATCACTGATAGCAGAGGAAGGCTAAATCAAACGCACATCAATCGGTTGTACAGTACGCCATTATCATTACTGTTTATAAACTGAAAATGTTTTTTATTTTCACTTCAGAGGAAACTTCATCAAAAAAAAACTTTAGTATTATGTGTTGTAATTTTGCCAATTATAATATTTAGGGTGGATCCTGTGTGCAACTGTGTTCTCTTTAGATGAAGGTTCCAAGAACTTCACAGAAGATACGTGATAAAAGACTATATTTAATTATATACATACAAGAAACATAAAGAATACATTTAACATCCACAATACTCTCACAAGTCTACTTAACCTACTATCTCTATTCGTGTACTACTCTGAACTAACTAGCTATATAAAACTGTCTGGAAGCGTCCTGCTCCGCAGAGGGTAGTCACGTGCTTCAACACGATTGGTTATGGTGTTCGTGTATGATTAGTACGCTTCGCTCGCCACTACACATATACTACAAAATTCCAATGGACTTTTTTCTATGAACTGTAGCTAAGGCGCATGGCTTCGGTTTAAGTGACTGGAGTACGGAATGGAGAGGGCGGAGCAAATGAGCAAACCACAATTTATTTTAGTGAAATACATGTATATTCCTTCAATGATATAATATATAGTGAATATCATGATTATCTACTAGTAGCAACAGCAGAGTGTTTTGTATTATGCATAAAATGGCAAATCTCTAACCTCACCAGATGTATATATTACGGGAGCTTCACCTTGTAGTTTTGCAGTCTTACCATGATGTCTTTGATATTTTACAAAACGGTTAAAAATGGCTATATCTATAGACTTTAGTAACATTTCAACGAACTTTGTGGGCAAACAAACTAATAACAGTGATCAGGGTGCAATTGTGCCTCATGTGGCCAAATGGAAAATAAATGTGCCTCAAAGAAAATTTATTTTAAAGTTTGCTGTTATACTTGTTAAGCGATGTAGAGACAAGACATGGCAACAATATCAGTAAAATCTAGGCTTGTTGCCTTTGAGTGTAAACAGTTATAAAGCTTTAACTACATCTAAAAAAAAATTGCAAAAAGTAGGTAAAAACAGTTTTTCACTCGCCTTTTCTACATGTATGTTCCGCAAGTGTTGAAACTACAATGGCTGAATAATTATGTCAATACCTTTTTATGAAAAAAATCACAACTCTAAGTCAATGAGTTCTCTCACAATTTGGACGGCTTTTGTACCCCTATGACCGTTGTGGCTAGTTGGCAAGTTTTTATAATATTCGTTTTCATCCCTCACTAACTTGTGGTAAAATGTATAATCAGTGTGGTTGACTATGCTTATCAACATTACATGCACCAGGGATTTATGTGGAAACATTAATCAACAACAAAGTATGTTTTGGTGTAAACTTTATAGGTGTGTATTGAATGAGGAAAATAATTTTACCCTCAGATATATTGCACAGACTATTACACACTATTGCTGCTCTATATTATACTATGTGATTATGTGTGATTACGCAAGAAAATGTATATAATTACACAAAAGTGCTTTAAATAGACAAATATAGGTGAATATAGGTAAAATGTCAGAGCAAGCAGTATACACTCAACAAGTATTTAGAAGTAAACATTAGTAAAACAATTGAAATTAGTATTAAAACCAAAGATTTTAGTTTGTTTGATGCCAAATTCGTAGTCAAATATGTTTTGAAGTTCCCCTTTATGTTGGAGAATAAGAATCAAAATAACAACTTGATGACTAGACAACGTATCGAGGCCCAAAGCATTGAATGAAGCACACTTCATTTTAAATCACAAAAGTAGTTTGAGAGCTAAGAACTTATTCTTTTTCAATGCAACATAATAAATATTTATATATAGCAGTTAATGAGTTAATGATAATAATGTCTTTTATATAGTTTTCTATATAATCTTCACATAATACTTTTAAAACTTCAGAAGTCAGAAGTATTTTCCCTTTTCGCTTTTGAGACGAAAGCAAAATATCGGCGCAGCCTCGCTGTAACAATTCTCGTCATATTCTTTTCTACTATTCTGTCCAAAGTCTCAACGTCTAAAGAGCACATAACATATATCAGATTAGTTATGTATTAAAGTTTTCTTGCTATGCTTTGATACAAGTTTACAATCCTAATATTTTTATATAAAGAGGGACGATATATCAATGATGCTAGTATTTAAAGTGTAAGCATAAGCTAGTTTCACATTTCTGATCATATTGCATGTTACTATCAGCTTCAAAAGATATCAAAGAAGTTCTTAAAAAATTTACTATTTAATACTACATACCACAAAGGCTGTCATTCACTGTCTGCTTATGTTCCTGCCATGTTGCACCATCATCACTTGCGATGACAATGGTTTCCTGTTCATCTTGACCAGCAGCAACATCTATTATGACAGGGCTGAAAAGAAAAAACACAAGTGCTGAATAAAGATGTAATAAGGTTTAATGGAAACATGAAAAAGATAATAAAAATAACATAAAGATTTTCAGTTTTTCCCACTAAACTCAATGACAAGGGTGTGAATAAAAATTACCCAATAAAGGTCGCACAAGCAGGTTCTAGAGAGAGAATGGGGGATGTGAGTGTTTCATCGTTATTAAAAGAGGGCATCACTCCTTTCTCAAGGAGACGGCACACAATTCTCATTGGTCCGGTTGCCACACCAGGTGGGATGGTAAAATGCACTTTCTCTCGGCATCCCTGGAAGACTCCTCCTCTGGCGTCCACCAGGAAACTGATACGGAATCTAAAGTGAGATGCATATACAATGTCAACGCAGTTAATAATGAAGTAGCTGGTAGTTAATTTATGTGTTCCGTGTGTGCGTGTTTGTGTGTGTGGGTGTGTCTTGTTATTGCAGTAGCAGTTTTCTTATATATATAGAAAAGCTTCCACTGTAATTATTAAAACAAACCCAATAGAGCTGAGTAATGTTTAGCAACAGTTTCAACTGCAACAATTCTTCCAAGTTAGTTACCATTACCTTTTCAATTTGAGCTTCTCCCTACAAATAAAGAAAAAAAAACTGATTTTATATAACAAATTTACAAAATGTCTTTCATAAACCGATTTTGAACTACTTACAGCCAAAGAATGAGAAACATGCCCATAGCATTTCTTGTCTATGTGATATATAGAAAAAATAGATCAACTTGGTTCACATATAGTTGGGTACATTATATACTAAACGTACTTAGTGACTCCAGGGTTTTTACTTTTCATTGAATTGTCAGAGTGTAAATCCTCCTGAGAATGAAGTGTGCTGTGGGCCCTCTTACCAGTTTTTCTCTTTTTTAGAGTAAATACACTCTTGCATTTGAAGCCTAAAATGATTAGAATAAACTACTAGTATGGGTGTGTGTGGGTGTTTGTGTGTGTGGGTGTTTGTGTGTGTGTGTGTGTGTGTGTGTGTGTGTGTGTGTGTGTGTGTGTGTGTGTGTGTGTGTGTGTGTGTGTGTGTGTGTGTGTGTGTGTGTGTGTGTGTGTGTGTGTGTGTGTGTGTGTGTGTGTGTGTGTGTGTGTGTGTGTGTGTGTGTGTGTGTGTGTGTGTGTGTGTGTGTGTGTGTGTGTGTGTGTGTGTGTGTGTGTGTGTGTGTGTGTGTGTGTGTGTGTGTGTGTGTGTGTGTGTGTGTGTGTGTGTGTGTGTGTGTGTGTGTGTGTGTGTGTGTGTGTGTGTGTGTGTGTGTGTGTGTGTGTGTGTGTGTGTGTGTGTGTGTGTGTGTGCGCGCGTTTGTATGTGCTTGCGTGTGAGTCGCTGCGTGTTCATAAAAAACTGATATATATTTACATAAATTGATGGCTAAATTATTGCTTGGAACTCACTAGGCCTTTAACAATAAAGTAAAATTAGCTATGGGTTTTACCATTATGCAAAACCATAAATTAGTAATATTCGATTCGAAAAATTCTTAACAATTTAATTCTGCAAATAATTGCCAGTATGAAACAAAGTAATTGGTAAGTTAATAATCAGATCCTTACCAGCAGAGGCGATGCTACGTAAAGCCCGCCTGATTTTTGCTGTTCGAGGTTTTGTCTCAACGCTCTGCATACCATACACCTACAAAGAAATTATTGCATTGCTATTGTACAATGACACTAAATGTACATTTTCATAGATAGACACTTCAATAGGGGTTTATAATATATATAATACTGATATAATACACTCCAAATATACTAATTCAATATTCATAATGCTGTGACCAATTTATCAAGTGAAGAGTGCCTAACTAAAAAGCCAGTAACTATAAAAGGTCTTAAATAAACAGAATAATTGAAAGTTTATCATTCATTTGGCAATTACACTGATTCACACAAAATTAACGACTTGTATATCTCAATGCTTAGCGAAACATGACCAATTTCTAGTAAGTTACTCCAAATATTTTAAAGCTCTATTTAATCTCAGCCAGCATCTGTAAATTTTATTGACGTTATATTTACTATTTAGCTGACTCAATAAATCAATAATTGACCAAAAACAGAACTGACATGCATTGGGAAAACGCTTATATCAAAACGAGTAAAATGATGCACGTTCAGCTCGTGACTTAGAAATAGACTGTGATCCAGATAAACGCTAGACAGAGCCAGATTGACTACTAATTTCCTCACATGTGCAATCAGCTTGTGAGACAAAGTTTAGAAATGGTTTGATCAACTCATTGACTAATGGCCCGGAAGATGCTGTAGCAATGTTTTGCTGACACAAATTTAAATGTCAGACTAAGTCAATGTGAACACAAAATTAACACACAATTAAATATGTTTAACGTCCAATATAAGTTGCAATATTGAATACTACAATGTTATGATTCTAATATCAAACTGTAGATGATTTATTAACAGATGATCTAAGGGCAATGTCTACTTCTGCTTCATGTTTTGACAGAGATTTTACCATATTCACCTGACTACTATGTCTCTCAGCTTTAGAAGTTGTGGGGAGACTAGCACCATACTTCAACAGAATCTCTGCTGTGAGAGTATGGTTTTTTTGCCTGCACAGGTGCATTGGGGTTAATCCGTCCTAAAATATACCATAGCAGTAAGAACTAAATCAAATATTCAATATTCAATACTCAAATAATATTTAATAAGAAAAGCTTTCAATTTTATGTTTTCCACTCCATGATAAGGGTCATAGTTCATGATAATAATCAGTTGGTATAACAGTTGCAGTTGTAACATTAAGGGCACAGTTTGTGTTGTCACATTATTTTAGTAACTTGGAGTTATCTTTTTTTATATTTGTAGTTTCTCTACTTACGAGCTGATTTAAAATAAAAGTTAACTTCCTCTTTGACGCAGATTCAGGACCTTGATTTAAATAATTTATAAATAAAAACTAATCAACTATTAATCACTTATAAAATAGATATTTGTTGAATAAAAAAGTAATGGAAGTTTGAATAAAGAAACTTGAAACAGCAAATGTTGAGATAGTATGCTGCCGCACTGGCAGTTGATCATAAAAAGTAACTGTAACATCGCTAGCTGTTCGGAAAATGTAGACTTACTTTGGTATAGCAGTTGGGACTAGCACCATTTTCCAACAGCATCGATACAATATCACTGAGTCCATCCCTAGCCCCAACATGTAGGGGGGTGAGCCCATCTTTCGACTCTGCGCTTACTCTTGCGCCATATTCAATCAGAGCACAGACGGTATCGATGTCTCCTTTTTTCACAGCATAATGTAGAGGCGTGTAGCAATTCTGTAAACACAATTACTAGTAACCGTTCAGTAGACTTTATGAATCATCAGAGATTAGAATAAAGAATATAATTAACAAGATGTCAGCACTCTTACTAACATTATGATGAGAGTTTCTAGATTCGAGAAAATATAACAATTCTTTTTATAGGTTATGTAGTTCAACAGTAAGCAGAACATTAACATGGCCATTTACAATGTAGGTAATTTTCAATCATAAAAAATGAAGCTAACATACATTGATCAAACAGACTCCAAAATGTTCATAATTTTGCTGAGCTATCTCAAGTTTAGCAGAATAACTCTCACCTTAGCCCTGCTGTCAGGGGAGACACCATATTTCTCCAGCAGAAGTAAAACTATTGCAGCTTGACCATGCTGAGCAGCTAGGTGCAGAGCTGTATGTCCATCATCATTTTTGAGTTCAGGCTTTGCGCCTTTTTTCAGTAACATCCTAGTTACTGCCTGTTGATTGTTTTCAATGCTGACATGGAGAGGTGTCATTCCATTCTACAAGCACCAGTATGCACTGTGTCTACATGTAACTCAAAATAATTTAGGAGTAAATTCTGCAACAATTGAAAGTAAATCTGAGTAGACTGGCTTTTACCAGTCCTAATCAACATACGCAGCCAACGGTTGTTCTCAGGTGGACGCGCTGAATACACTAAATTGTTACCTTAGTCATGGAAACAAATAGTTTTGAATGCTTTGGGAATGAAGTGATCACATGTTTATTTCCCCAAACCCCTAACCTCAGCATTCACATCAAATTTTTGCTGCAGCAGAAGCAGTACACTATCTACACTACTCACTACTTTAACTCTTATTGTTACATAATAAACAAACACTATTTGTATAGCTATACAGGTTTCTTAAAGTAGTGATGAAACAAAAAAGTAAAGCACCATTTCTAAAATAGTCCACCAGGAACTTCAAGTCTTCTCAATTTAAAACTAAATGTGAAAGTGAAAGTAATTGCAGTGTAGTTCTACAGTTACTCCTAACCCTTTAAGTTTAGTGTGTGCTTACCGAAGATGGGTCTTCATTGTCTAGAGAAGAGGGTGTATGTATTTGACTACTACTGATATCACTGTAATCATTAGATAGTTCCTCACTGTCAACCTCTATTTCAGATTCACTAGCTCGGCAACATACTAAAAGTGACAATACTGTCATGTATAAACTCAGATATATTTGTTTTACAATCTGATTGAAGGAACTCTATTGGATTTGAATACCACTTCAAAATATCAAACACACCATCAGCTGATATCTTAACTTTATGCCTAGATCTTTACTAAATTGGCTGTATCACTTTGCCCAAAGCAAAATAGTAGGTAAAAAAAAACTACTGTAATCGTGGTTCATCTTTATCTAAATTC
>OZ037768.1:12341740-12409474 GCA_964035545.1 Bugula neritina | reverse complement strand
TAATGGGACTATATTCACAAGATTGATGTGTATTTTACTGTATGCAAACACCTAAATGACAATATTTAAATTCGTGCCAGATTGGCTATAATGATGGCAAGATGATATGGCCAGATTGCCAGATAGTAATGCAAGCAACTTTAATTATCCAAGCTGAAAAGGATGTGACAAGCATTCATATGATGCAGTCAATATAAGGGTGTACATACATGTAATTCATGAATATATTCATATTGGAACAAAATCAACTAAACCCAAGTGACTAACATATATATAGTGTTGGACAAGTTTGCAAATTATTTAACTTTTTATGTAAAACTTACCCAAATTGGTAATTGAGGCCCGAAAGCTTCTGAATAATTCTAATATCATTTTCGCAGTATAAGCATATTAACATTCAACATAATATTAAGACAATAATGCTTTCAATAGAAATGTAGACTTATAATAATTATGATGTAAGCAGTTTTTGTTGTGGGTAGTATTTTGATTGTGATGTCATACAACAATGGTATCTTAAATTGAATTTTGTAAAACTAATGTTTTCGTATGCTATTGCTTTTGCTCACATACCATCCCATTATTGGCCTATTTCATGATACACAAATAACAATAATTCTGGTAATTTGTATATAATACTCGTATAATGCTATCTACAGATATATATATATATATTTATATATATATATATATATATATATATATATATATATATATATATATATATATATATATATATATATATATATATATATATATATATATATATGCAGCTGTAATTGCGCAACCTTCCCACCGTCCATTAAATGCCTATACAAAGACCTAATCTACCAAGCAACTGTGACAAGGCATGACAATATCTCCAGGCAATCATACATAGGACCCTGTTCAACTACTTTCAAATCCCGTTTCAAAGCGAGATTCAATAACCATAGAGCCTTTCTTCTACATTCAAAAAAGGCAACAACACACACTTCAGCAGACACATCTGAAATTTAAAAGAAAACAAAACGAAATTTAGCCTTAAATGGAGCATTTTAAAAGTTTGTAAATCGTACTCCAACCTAACCAACAGATGCAACCTATGTTACTATGAGAAATACGTAATATTTAAACAACCAGAGTTGTCCTCCCTCAACAAACGTAACGTATTTTCCTGTACGTGTGAACACAAACGAAAGTTTGCTTGCGGATTTAGCAGACGCTAGTTAAGACATCCCAGCGTAGCAATACACAAACAATGTAAATTTCAAAACAAAATCACTCAACCATGCATAACGACCTGATGAGCGTTGTTTGCATTACGTGAAACAAATTTGTAGTCAATAAAATGAATAAATAAGTGTACTATATCCGACATAGTACCAATACCAAATATATATATATATATATATATATATATATTGTTGCTTTATTTGCATGTAAGAAGGAGGCTTTATACACGCATAATATCACGACAGTCCCTGTAATGAATTCTATTAAAACCAGTGGACTTCTAACATACATTTCGTCAATTTGTTCAAAAGGGAGGATTGTTAGCAAACATTATTATGAAAGAGGTAATGATGCATGATAAATTTTGAGATTTAGGATTATATAAACACAAGTATAGTTTACTGCATAAACTGCAATTATTTTTTCCCATATATTATAGCCTTCACTAACCATAACTGTAGTAGGTGTTGTTTCCCCAATAATTATTTTTGTTTTTTGCAGCTTTCTAATAATTAACTCTCCAATAAGCCTCTCATTTATTTTCAGTTTATCTTTAGTGGCACTTCATGAAATCCAATTTTAAAACATGGTATACTTCTAGATACTCATTATATTCTTGTTTTATAAATGTGGTAAATTTATTCTCAAATATCGAGCTATTGGCATATTTCTAAGGAGGTTTAAGAGAAATTTAGGTAATTGTAGTGGTTTTAAAGCACACAACAATCCTCAGTTATTGAATATGTAAACTACAATGCAGCTCTGTACCCAAAGCACCAAGCAAAGGAATATATTCATATATCCAATATATCCATTAAATAAAGGAATATAAATATATACATTTGAGAGAACAAAATAACAGCGCATAACAGAAAATAAAAATACAAGCTAATGATTTTGAAACAGGTTGCATAGTATACAATTGCTATCTAATATAAACAGTATATATATACAAAACCGGGCTACAAATTATCATGCTAATGGCAGGGAAACTTTACAATGTTCATAGCTTATCATAAACTTCTGAACAACTGAGATTCATAGCACCTACAACATATATAAGAAACAATTAGCCAATGTAGTGAGATTTGTTGAATAGAACACAACATATTTTTTAATTCATTTAATGGCTACCTATGCAGGACTATAATCGTCTAGGTGAGAAATCTTCTTTAACTTATAGTACCTATATAATTGCACAAATCTTAAAAAATCATGCATTTGTAAAATTAGAAAACTAAAATTGTAATTAGTGCTTAGTTGTCATGCCTCTGTAAGAGTCATCATGCGTATGAGTGCTTTTCTATAATCTCAATTATAGTTCACTGATGGTTAACCAAATAAATGTGCAGTTGAACGATTACAAACATACAATCATGGGCTTAAAAATACTCGAAATAAAAATTATATTTTATGTCTAACCTTTCACTCCAAATGAGCAGATATCAATTTGATAGATGATTACTGTTTTGCATCAATTGTATTTCTGATTGAAAAAAAAATGAATCGTGTTTTCTACGTTAAACAGTTTGTCCATTTGTTTCTACCTTACGACCATCCACAGTGGCAGATTTTTGAAAAGATGCAACAATTTTTAGACCAGTTTATTTTAAAAAAAATTTCTTCTGGAGTTTGAATATTTACACATTCTTAGCATTGAACACAGACTTTCATAGCAACAACTAAAAAGATTAAATAATTCTAAATAAAGCTCCTTAAATTTTATAATACAAAGAAATAAAGTATTCCAGCAATGAATATAATTATTGTAAGCTAGTAACATAGATACATTATTACCAACAAAGTTTTTATAATGGCAAATAATATTTTATGCACGTTTGCTTATTGTGAATAATGAATTTTAAAGCTGGAAGTTATCAAAGCAACTAAAATAAAAAATAAAAGCATGATGTAAGATCTCACCAAGTTAATTGAAGTCGTAGGCACAATAAGGTTCATCCCAGTCATCGTAATCGTCCTCAGAATCTTCTGAGTAAAAGTCAAAATCTACAGACCATACAAACAATAAACGAAGATATATAAAATTATTATCTATTTCACAAGTACCCTAATAGTATTTAAATGATAAAGTTAACATTTCATAGGCTAATCTAAATAGTTCAGGTATGATAGAGCTAGCTTTAACATACACTTACCGCTGGAATAAAACGAATTGTCGCTGTTATAAAATTCAGAGCATTCATCAAACGATGGAAGGCTTCTGTTTTCATTCACAATTACAAACCTACCAATTTTCAAATTTTCATCTTGAGCCATTTCTAAATAGCATTCTAAAACAAATTGCTAAACAAATTTAAACACAAGAAGAAATTCACCATGATATTTTTTTTAATATTGCTAAAGGATTAAAAAAATTATTGTATCACAGTTGTAGTATATTGTACACATATAATTAATGCAATAGTGCTATCATATCAATATTTTCTAAAACATAACATTTTTTTTCCAATAGAGACACCACCCTATGCAATATTAATTATGCTTGCAAAATACTTTTTGTTCCCTTCTGATAGGAACTGATATGTAGAACATTCTCAAAATACAAATAAAAGTATAGATAGTAATAGTTTTACCGATCCTCTTACTAAAATAGCAACTAAAAACACTACATAAATTCATATCTGTACAAAGATGCAATAGAACAGTCTACCCATGACTTGTAAAGATCAGAAAATTTGAAAATATTAAAATAGCTCAACTGTAAAGTTTTTGGACTTTTAATTTAAATGAAAAGCACTAATCAAACTCTGACCTATCATGTTTATTGTCACAGATATATAAATAGAAAGTTTACTTACCTCCAATAACAATCTCAATGATTGGTCTAGAAGTGGCAGGTTCACTCTCAATGCTACGTATTACTTGTTCAACAGGTACTCCTATTTGATCAAGTGTTGAGCCTGATAGGTCCAAATGCTTCAGTTTAGATAGATTGGCCACTAGATCGCTCAGCACTAAAGAAATGTGTTTGAAAAGAATTTTGTTAAAATCGAATAAAATTAACTTTTAATTAATTTCAATAAATTATAGCAATATTAAATCAATATTTCGATTTTAAACCGAAAAAAAATGTTTTAAGTATAAAATTTTCAATTCAGAACCAAGTGTGTCTTTATACCCTCATTTCTAAGATATTATATGCAACTTCTTGGTTTGTTACAATTCAGGAGCAAATATATGCAAAAGCTCACTTTATCAATTAACTTATAGGCAACTTTAATTCAAACTCCAAGCCAGTCAAGTGCACATTGATTCTGTTTCCTGAAATATTAAGTAATGATTCTCCATTATCATTCAACTATAGACATAACCCAGGAGAGTGGTGATTGGAAATTTACCTACCTCTAGTTTAGCCTTAAAGTATGAGTTTAGTCCAAGTTATAACTGATTTAGCTTTTAAAAATCAACCCTTATTTTATGATTAGAACATACGCTTTCATTTTATCCAAATTCTTGTTTGATTCGGCAAGAGCAACAATTTTAGATCAACTTCAAATACCAAGTTCATTGCAAATAAATATCTGTATAATTTCAATACCAAGCGATATTATTTTTATTCCTAGTTTATCCTAAATTTAACCTTAATTTCTATTTATAACTAAAAGTGGTAATTATCTAATTCCAAATTTAATCCAAAACTATCATGTCTTGAATTTTAAATTTCCAATGTCAATGCTCCATTCAAAACATTGGTAACTCTAATTTTGTTCACACTGCTTGCTTACCGTTAATTTTATTTGTAGCTTAACTTGATTTTAATTTTTGATCAATTTAATATTTTAAGCTTGTCCATTTATTTCAGTTGTAATTACTATTTCTATGGTTGGCAGTTCATTTGCTGAAGCACTAGAGTAAAAGAAGAGATAAGTTGCGTGATGTGATTTCTCATAATAGTTACAAAAGATCTCACCATCCACACAAATGATTCCATCCATTGTTCTCATAATCAGTGTGCTTAGCTCTTTGAACTTTTTAATATTTTTCAAACAAGATGAAGATTCCTAAAAAATAAAAAAGACAACTCTTGAATTTGTAACTTTGGCTACTCCATAGCAAAAACTTGTTCTTATGTGCTTTTGTGAAATACCACAAATACCATTTCTACTGCCAACAATTGGTTCCAAATGTTATTGATCATCAGATATCATTGCATATATCGCCACAACTATTACAAATTTATAAAACTAGCCATTTGTGGTACAAATTGAAATGTAAGGTCCTAACCACATTATATTCCACAAATATTCAACTTATCGTTAGTGATGCAAAAATATATTGATGGTCACAGTTTGAGAAGTTTAGCTTTTAAAGTCCAAACTCTTTGAATCTTGTAATTCATTTAGCATATTATATTGAATTTTATAAGCTACGACGATTGAATATCACAAATAGTCACATTATGTATGTTGGTCATGAAAAATCCGAAATGAGCATATTTTAGTCTCAAATACCAACGAAATTGTGAGGGAATAAGCATTGTGCTACACACATAACATTTTCTAAGGAGCTGTAGTAAGCTTTTCCACTTAATCCTGATACCATGGGGAGACAAATTATAACATTTTAACAAATAAAACAAAAACATACTGGCAGAATAGAAACTCTAGTGTGTGTGTAACTCACAAACTGAAAATAGCTGATGTTGAGGTGTTGAAGATGGGTAAACGATTCCAAGGTTTTTAAGAATGAGTCTAAACATAATATGCTATCACTATGGGTTGGTATTCTGCATATCACATCTTTATCATTTAAACACTCCACAGATAATTTTCTAAAATATAAAAATATAATAATCAGACACTTTAGAAATACTAGCATTGACCACAGTTTCAAATATAAACCTATTACTGTTGTTATTCTTTTAATATAAATCGGTTTGTGAACTGCAACAAATCATGCAAAAAGTTGAACACTTTAGAGTCATTGTTGAAAATTTTCAATACATTGCAAACATTAGGTTATTATAGTTTTAATTTATCAAGATTGAACAGTAAAATTGATGGAGCATTTACAGGTGGAGAAATTCGGTAACAATGTGAAACTATACCACCAGTTGAGAGGTGACAAACTATTGTCAAAAACAATATAAGCAAACTTTTTATAACGCAATTATACACATGCCGTTGCCGTCAAGTTGTTGAGTGCTCATTCCGTAATATAAAATTAAACCAAAGAGAATGCATAGGATACAATTTGCAATACTTTAATTATACTTAAACAAGATTTGCTTTGAGTAACTATTAGTGACAATTAAATTCATTGTTACCTGGTCAATAATAAAAAAGTTGACTTACTTGAGCATTGGACAACTTCTGCTAACAGATTTGAGATTTTCAGACTGGATTAGAAACGGTTTGGCCACGTGTACAGTGAGCTCCTCCTGTTATCACACGAAATATAATTATATCAATACCAGATAAAGACACGCCCCTTATGAGAGTGTGTCTTCACAAAACTGAGAAATATGCTAACAAATACGTATATTGTTAAAATATATAATTTTTAATTAAAATACTAGCATTCTCATTTTTATGCAAGATTATATGCAATTTATATATCTATTGAACTATTTAGTACGTAAAATCTCACTATGCACGATTATATGTAATTTATATTATCTATTACACTATTATGCTGCCCTAGTCTAAGAATGGCAACTGTTCACAAAGTGACAAACATATTTAGACTAGACTACTTACCAACAGGGGTACGCCAGAGAAATCTATTGCAGTTGGTCCAGCTACAAAATATTGCATAAGAGCTTCAACTTTTACCAGAAACACAATGCAATTAACAAACGTGTATTTTTTAATTTTATAAACGAAAAGATGATTACCCCTACTCTCATTATTTGTCAACTACCAAGGTCAAGGATGACAAGATACAAATAAGTTCAAAAACTTACGAGTACTACGCTCACAGCAGGTAATTGTTAACGCTTTCAGTTTAGGCATACTAAAGTCGCCGTAGATCATTTCCGGTGACACAGATAGGTCCTCAACAGAAGAATTCTGCAGACTGGTGCTAAATTCTGTTATGATATCAAAATGACTGGCAAAAGTGAAAGCTTGAAGCTACAAAGTAAAAAGCGGTAACTCATTTAACTTTTAGAGCAGTCAAGAACAAGCTGTACTACCAAAATGATAGCAAGATAAGAGTTATGGCCCCCATTTTAATGTGAAGAAAACTTTAGCAACAGTAGATCTGTGTCAAAACGCTGTACTATTATCAACAAGTTAACTTTTCATTAAATTTCTGAAGCTTCAAAAACAACATTAAACTAGCTGAAATTTTGCTTCTGTAAAATTTCATACAAGTATTATTTTTTTATTTTATTAATATTATTAACACTCATACTATTAGTACTATCAACTAATAACAGTTTTATTGCCATCAGTAATGCAAATAATGCAGCATTAATAAATTAAACCCCATAAACCATAGGAAAAAATTTTAGTAGTAGGTGTTTGTAAGTAACATATTATATGAACAAGTAAGATTACTTGTGATGAAATGGGAAAATATCTAAGGCTGCAATGATACCAGAATATTACCATACCTGACAGTCAGTTATGTCAAGTTTGAGTAGAGAAGGGCAATGAGTCATGAAATCAACTGGTATCTCATTTCTAGCAACATTTAAACTTTCCAGCTGAGGTAGGTGGGCCAGTAAGGATTGTAGACTAAAACACAAGAGTATAGAACGCCGTGCATACAGCAGTATGTACTGATAGTATGATCCCATTACTATGGACTACACGAACATCTCAATTATATTTTATAATTTTATATTCGTACAATATGACTTACCTGTTATCTTTAAACTCAGTTTGTACCAAACTCAAATGCTAAAGAAGTAACACATATATGTAAACTACTCAAATAAATGATTAAAGTATTTTAGATAAAAATTAATTCATATTAGGTCCAAAATCATATTGAATCAAACGTTATGTATTTAAAATTGCCTTTTTATCAACGGAATAATTTTTATTACAAAAGAACTCCACAATAAAGCTATTGACCTAAACATATCAAATATTCAGTGCAAAATTTAATTTGACAGATTTGTCTTCCTCTTATAGTACTTACTTTCAAATTGGGACAGTGCTTTAATAAAGTCTGCATTACTTTCTTTTTCAACACAGATTCAAACAGATCATTAATTATCAGGTTTTGCAGGTCTCCGTCAAGTAATTCTTATAAAAAAAACAATGAAATAATTTGATCACATTTGGTGTTTTAAAAAATGGAAAAAACTGTGTGTGTTAAATCTATTATTTTAGTGCCCAAACTTCACAACATAATGGCCAACAAATACGTTTCTTACCTAAGATGTGTGAAATGTTCTCCTCAAGATTTGGAAAAGAGCAATCAGAAAGATTCAATGTGGTCAAAGTTTTAGAAGTTCTTGATAAAATAAACTCCATATCAGAAATAAGAGGCTTTCGGTCCCAAATTAATCTCACAAGTTCCAGCATATTTACTACTTTTATTTTTCGCCATGTTTTCTTGCTAATGATGTTCCAAGAAGTACATACTAAAATTAGTATAACCACATTAGTTTTCAGGGACAAATTAAATAAATAATGCTGACAACATATATTGCAAGCAAATTTATTTAAAATTACGCTTTTCGCAATATGCTATCATCAGTATATTCATGCTTTAGGCTTATCCAACCATCATACCTGCTTCACAGCTTATTCTGTCTGATAAAGAAAGAAGATCAAATATTAGAAGTAAGCAGTCTTCATTGAGCATCTCTATAGAAGGTATTGGAGTAGCCATGTCACACTTTCAAAAAAAGAAAATTTAATTAGTAAACTCCAGTCTCCAGAAGTAGAGTTCAAGCTTATTTTTATATTAGTACTGGAACACCATGTCTCTATTGCTCAATGGGAGCATTACTATTAGTATAGACTACGTCTATAGAAATACTAACAATTCATTTTGATGATCTGGTAAATATATTAATTATTATTTAATCAATAATTGACTTGTAGCTTATTCAGACGGTCAACGAATTCTACGAATAGCAAGCCATCATGGCACGTCGAATGCAGATTTGGTTCGTTTTGGATCACGTGATCGAATCAAGTGATCAAATAATTTTTAGCTGGATTAATTATAAAATGAAATAGAAGCTGGTAGTGTCTACTTTAGGTGAAATGATTCAGTTGCATCAATTTCAATTTAACTACATCTTAACTTTTTTTCAAATCACTGCTACTCATTGTTCACATCGACTTAGTTGCTTACATGCATCTTTTGTATTTAGGATCACAAAGATTATACTGATACAGTGCAGCTGGTCAAACTTTGACAATTTCTATAAAAAAACGTACTTATGTCATGAAAACTGCCTGAAATAATTTCAAGATGCTGCTGACTAGCAAAATAATACGCTTCCTAAAAATTTGTTTATTTTAATTAGTTATTATTTATTATTATCAATATTACTGAAATATTGATTATTTAATTTAGTTACAAGCAATGCTGCTTGAGCAACTTGTTTGCCATGTGAATGATGCCCACGCTTTTTGAAGAAAGCCAATGGAGTGCAATCAGAAAAAATTCGTCAGCTGAAACCTTGCTGGGTCAGGTTCCAACGAAATTTCGAAAGGTCAATCACGTGATCCAAAACGAAGAAACTCTTCTACTGTCAGACCAATCAAAAGATGTTAGTTTGGCGCAATTGATGCAGTGGTCCGATCACGTGATCCAAAACAAACAAAATTCGCATCCGTCGTGCCATTTTGGCCCGCTATTTGTCCAATTCATTGACCGTCTGAATAAGTTATTAGAGTGATCTGCGATTACTTTGAATCAAAGTTTGAAATTGATATTCAATTTCATTTTCACTTATAGTTAAACAGCACACTTATATTTAGAGTAAATGTAATACTAATAGTTGACAATTAAAAAAATATAATATAAATAAATATAATTGTTGTGTTGAGTGTTACAATGCCACACCGGCGGTCGGAAAAAGAGGACCGCGGCTAAGCGGATATGACCCCCAGCGGGGCAGACGATAAAAATTCGAATGTTAGTCAAGTTGAGTTTAGGTTTCGGCTGGCCAGTCATAGTAATACTTTTAAATTCTTGTTTTACTACTGTTAACATATTTTGTCATTGACTGCAACGCCTACATCTTCATATGAAGGTAAGAATATAACATGGTGGCAGCGCGTACTGGCTTCAGCTGCAGATTGAGTTTGATTATATGATTCACTGATTGTGAGCCATCAATTCGTTGACGGCTTTCCCTACTATTCCAGTGATTTGAATTGTTTGTTTAATACTTGCTGTTGTTCTGCCTGAAGTTTTGTGTTTATTTTTTTATGTTGAACCTGCAGCTCTTTTAATGGTTGCAGTTTAGTTTTGTGCTGGTGTTCTTTTGTGGTTTGTGAATTTGTCCATTGTTTGATAAGGTCATGGATGGTCTCAGACAGCCTTCTGGGATGTGTTTTGAGGGCAATGTGTCTGAGAACTAGAAACGGTTCCGCAGAAATTTTGAAAATTATTTGATGGCCATTGATGTAGTTCTAACTCCCAAAGCGAGTCCCACAGACCCTGAACCTGCCGGCAATGCAGCCATATCCCGGAGGCAGATGGCAATGTTTCTGCATATTGCTGGCGACGAGACCAACGAGATTTTCACACAGTTGGAGGCCCCGGCTGGGAAAAGTAAGACGGTACTAAGTGATGTACTGGATATGTTTGATACATATTGTAACCCGAGAAAAAATGAGCTCTATAAGTGGTTTGTGTTCTGGTCGATGTCGCAGACTGAAAGTGAGCCCACAGATGTATATTTAAAGCGACTCAAGTCACAGGCATCACGGTGTGACTTTCCAGAGGGTGTGAAGTCAAAGATGTTGCTATGTCGTATCGTTTTTGGTTTGACATCTGTAAAGCTGAAGGAAAGATTACTTCGTGACAACACGATGACATTAGAAAAAGCCGTAGAGGATATTCGGGCTACTGAGATGACCGAAGCACAGCTGAGTCTGATTGCTGGTGGGGATAAGTCTTCTTTAGCGATGAGACAGGTTGCCACTGTTGTCAACAAACCCATTCACAAGGGTGGCCTTACCACTGACAAAAAGATAAAATGCAGATTATGTTCGTATGAACATGTCTACGGCAAATGTCCGGCATATGGCAAAAAGTGTAACAGTTGTCATGGTTTAAATCACTTTGAAAAACGATGCCCAAAAAAGCTCGTTCATGCCGTTGGAGTTGAGACTGGAGAAGAAGTGCTGGATAAAAATCTTTCAACCTTGTTTATCGGAATGGTAGAGGCAGTCGAGGCTCAGAAGTCGTGCTTTGTGTATGTCAAGTTGAAGGGCAATGAAAAAAATTCTTTCAAAGTTGACACAGGAGCCGAAACAAATAATGTAACTGAAGCGATGGCCAATAAATTGGGTGTAGAAATAAAACCATCCAAGGTCCGACTCCTGGGGTACAACAGGTCTAGCATACAGACTTCAGGCTGTGTAACACTGCCTGTAAGTCTTCCCTATTCAGATATAAGTTATAATTTGAGATTTGAGGTGGTTCCCAATAATCTAGCACCAATTTTAGGTTTAGAGGCATGTGAGTTACTAAAAATTGTGCAAAGAGTTAATGAGATCACTCCGGCAGACATCCTGGCCGAATATCCTGATGTTTTTGAAGGGATTGGGTGCTTGGATGGTGAACATAACATATCGATAGACGCGTCTATAAAACCAGTGATTCACCCGCCAAGGCGTGTACCCCTTAGCATGATGGATCGTGTTAAGAGTGAACTGGAGCGGATGGAGTCTGTCGGCATTATTAGGAAAGTAGATCAACCAACCTTGTGGGTAAATAGTATGGTTTGTGTCGAAAAGAAAGACGGTTCTGTGCGCATTTGTCTGGACCCAAAAGACTTAAATCGTGCAGTTCGACGTGAACATCATAAAATTCCTACTTTGGAGGATATTGCATTCAGGTTTAATGGCATGAAACACTTTACTATTCCGGATATGAAGCATGGCTATTGGCATATCTGGCTATCCCCTGAAAGTAGTCTTCTCACCATGTTCAACACTGCATTTGGCAGATATTGCTATAAAAGACTACCGTTTGGCCTTCACTTATCTGCCGAAGTGTTCGAAAAACGTGTCGAACAGATTTTTGGTGATCTAGCGGTCTCCATATACTTTGATGACCTCATTGTGGCCGGTCGCACGCAAGCGGAACATGACAATAACCTCCACAAAGTATTGCAGAGAGCCCGGGAGTGCAATGTGCGTTTTAACAAAGAAAAAATTCAAGTCGATCGTCAAGAAGTCAACTACCTTGGGCATGTTGTGTCCGTAGATGGTCTAAAACCCGACCCAAACAAAGTGTCAGCTATTGCAGACATTGCCTGAACCCACTGACAGAAATGGTGTGCAACGGCTGTTGGGCACAGTCAACTTTCTTTAGAACTACATTCCGAATATGTCCACAATTACTGAACTTCTCAGATGCCTTTTGAAGAAGGATGTGGATTGGTTCTGGGGTCCAGAACAGCAATCAGCCATGGCCAATATCAGAAGTGTTCTCATGAATGACAGTGTTTTGAAGTACTTTGATGTAACCAAGCCGGTAAATCTCCAAGTAGATGCCTCTAAGTCTGGGCTTGGTGCTGTGCTACTACAGCAGGGTAGGCCTGTAGCCTATGGCTCTCGGGCCCTGACCAGTGCTGAGATCAATTATCCCCAAATTGATAGAGTTACTAGCTATGGGCTTTGGCTGTGAGTACTTCCATAGCTACGTTTATGGTCGTCCTATAGCACTACAGACTGATCACAGTCTCTTGTTATCTATAATGAAGAAACCTTACATAAAGCATCTCCACAGCTACAACGACTGCTCCTGAGATTACAACGTTATGAAATAGCCCAGGTCACCTATGTCCCAGGGAAATATCTCTATCTTGCTGACACTCTGTCTAGAGCGTATAGCACTAAGACTCCGTCGACCTAAGCTGACCTGGAGGATGAAGCAGTGATGGTTCACTCGATAGAGGTTGCAAGTGAGATGAGTGACTGGTTGAGTACGGCATATTTGGATGACACAACAATGTTGGATCTCAAGCAGGCGTGCCAAGAGGGTTGGGACTGGACCCATCGTAGTCATGCACCTGCCAACCTACAACCCTATTGGCTGGTGAGAGATGAATTATATGAAGCTGGTGGTTTTCTTTTCGTAGGTGAGCGCCTAGTTGTTCCGGTTGGTGCACGAAAAGAAATGTTGAACAGGATTCACCAGGGACATTTGGGAATACATAAATGTAAAGAGCGAACCCGTAGGTCTGTTTATTGGCCGGGACTGAATCAGGACATCTATTCAAAGGTTAACGTGTGCAGTGAGTGTGCTATGTTTGCGAACAGGCAGTCAAAAGAGCCACTTATGCCTAATGACACGCCCACATTGCCGTGGTACACTGTACTCATGGATATAATGCAGTTTCGCGGTCAGGACTACTTAGTAGTTGACTGTATGTCACTTTCCCGAACTACGTTTATTAGGTGGAAAAACTGCAGAACATGTTGTCATGGCCCTGAAATCTATGTTTTCAATTCATGGTGTGCCCAAATCCATTATGGCGGACAATATGCCCTTTACAAGTCATGTGATGAAACAGTTTGGTAAGGATTGGTGTTTTGATATTGTTACCTATAGTCCACACCATCATCAATCAAATGGTCTTGCTGAACGGTACGTTCAGACTGTGAAGCAGTTTTTAAGGAAGTGTGAACAAACTCAAGTTGATGTGTATCACTCTCTACTAGTTTACAGAGAGACACCACTGAGTGGTTGTCGATATAGTCCAGCAGAGATGCTTTTCAGCAGGAATTTGAGAACTGGACTCCCGACGACAGCAGCATTCCTGACTTCAAATACAGTGAATTTAACTGGTGCTCTCAAAGCAAGACAACAGACAGCTAAAGCATATTATGATCAGCGGGCAAAGGAGCTACCCAACATACCCCTAGGCTCCGAAGTATTCATGAGAGCTGGTCCAGAAAAGATCTGGACACCTGGATGTGTGGTTAGACATCATGGTGCACCGAGGTCATACCTCGTTGATAACGGGTCTTGAATCCTAAGGAGAAATCGAGTCCATTTGAAGCCCAAAAATACCTTTGTTCGTCCTAGTTCCGAGCTGGACTCTTCTAACACACCGGATACTGAAGAGCTACCAAACCCCAATCTTCCAACACCAGTTGTGTCGGACCAGGAGATTAAAGCAGTTACCCCAACTCGCAGTGTTGTCCCCCTATCGGTAGGCGAGGTGTTAGGTCTAGTAGAGGGGTGCTTCCATCAAGATTTAAAGATTTTGATATAAACTAGGAGGCTTTGGTACTCCTTACTTTGTACATAGTTTGTTTTTACTACACTTCAGTCAGTTAGCTCTTATTGTCCTGTCTTCTTTGGAGATTCTACACATATATGATGTTACTTTTTATTTTATTTCTTTATATTATGTTCATCTTCACTGTTACTGTCATATTACTGGTAAAGGATGTTACGTTTATTTTACACGGGGTATCACAGTTCTTTGTTGAGAGGGAGGATGTTGTGTATAGTGTTACAATGCCACACCGGAGGTCGGAAAAAGAGGACCGCGGCTAAGCGGATATGACCCCCAGCGGGGCAGATGATAGAAATTCGAATGTTAGTCAAGTTGAGTTTAGGTTTCGGCTGGCCAGCCACAGTAATACTTTTAAATTCTTGTTTTACTACTGTTAACATATTTTGTCATTGACTGCAACGTCCACATCTTTATATGAAGGTAAGAATATAACAATAATTATTAAATTTAAGTGAATAACGCTAACAGATGTAACAGACATTCACATTACTTTTAAATTTAACCATTATCATTATGATTATCATAATGATAATTTCTTACTCTTAGTTTTAAAGTTACTTTATGATTCAGTTTATACACTCCTTAGTCATTATGATTATTATTATGATTATAATCAATACTGCTTTGCGATTACTATAACTACTTGCTATGCTATTGATAATTCATTAATTGAATGATTATTATTTTCCTGATTTAATTACATTCAGTGTCATTGTGATTGTTTTACTCATTGAGTCATTGTGATGTTTAATGTTTTACTCATTGAAACTGAGTCATTGTGATTGTCACTGTGATCGTCCTTTTTACTTTTAGTTCTATTTTTACTGTGACTCAGATTGCAATCACTAAAAGTAAAAGTAAAACTAAAAGTAAAATCAAAATGATATTTAAACTGTTGACAACAGTTTTACTTTTAGTGAGAAAATGATAATATAGGTATAGTATTGGTTATACTAGTACTACTACTAATAGTAATACTAGTGTAATAACTCAAGCTGTAACTCAAACTGAAGCTGAAACTGTAAGACTAAGAGTAAGACTACGAATAAGTTATACACTCTTTGAGTTTGGGGCCATGAGTGTAAATCACAACATGACTCCATATAATAATACATGTTTTCTAATTGAATATCACATTTGTTTTTGCATAAATATATATAAAATATTTATACGCAAATAAATTTTCATTAAAAATTTAAAGCATTGTAATAAATTTTTATCACAGTTTCTATGCTTACAATTTTGCATCACTATTAGTCTCGCACATTTATTGTTTTTTCAGCACGCAAAGTAAGACAACTCTTAAGACAATAAAAGGGTGCAGTAAATTATATCTTGTATTGATGTTACAATTAATTATGCAAGTTTCATAATAACATGTAGAAAGTAGAAAATATGGAAAGCACTATACCATGGCAACATGAAATATGCTTCGTATCGCTAGCTGTATAAAAATACAATTTCCAGTGAACATATAATTAGGGCTATTTGCTAATTACTGATATATTATCATTACTTGTATTTGGCTTAGAAAAGGAAAGTTCTGAAGAAATAATTAATTTTGGCTTCCAGGGCAAGAATTAAGTTTTTGTTTGTAATCAAGCTTGCATTCTTTTTAAAATACTGTTGTCATGCACTTCTGACCCGTAAACTATCAATCATAATGCATGCAATAATAATGTGCAGTTCCTATAATGGAAGTTTTGTGTTGACAAAGAACCTTTCTCAGTACTAGTGCATTTAGAGTAAATGCAGCTTAGTCTAGACAGTTAAAGCTGATGTGATGGAGAATAACTTAGTGGACTTTTAACTTGTGTATTTAAAAATATAGGTTCAAATAAGTCAGTTCAATAATTTCAGGGTTTCCATGGTAATACGTCACTAATATATTATGTATACATTTTGTTTATCCTTTTAATTTAAATATACAAACTTTTTGAAGTGAGAGGTTAAGAAGCATAATTGGCTGCTTTCAAGTCACAGCAATACAATTTAATCTGTTAATCAAAATAAAATATAATATATAAATATGACGAAATAAATACAGTAAAATCAGTGATAGCAAAATATACAGACTTTCATGCCAAGGTCTTTTTGAGAAATTTCAGTAAAAACTGCATCAGAATAACCCAAATTGCTATTCATGGAGTTAACTTCTAGCACCAATTTACATTAACCTGAATATAAACTTATAAAAAAGATTTATATTTAGCCTACAAAATTTCAATTAATAAAACATTATATATTCAGACCAGGCATTATACAGCTAGAGCAAACTTTTGAGCAAGTCAGAATATAATACAGGCAAATATGTATTATTCCCAGAGAACAAGATATTATGCTGGTACACTGTTACTATCTGTTAGAGCTGGTTGATTCACCGTTGATAGCAAATCACAGTCACCGTTTGTGTCCTCAGTTGACACGGGCTCATACAGCACCTGACTGGTAGCCCAGGGCTGTATAGCTCCACTTCCAAGAAGCATGTATATGATGATCCCAAATACATAGATTTCAGCTGATATGTAGAATACAGATCTCCATTGCTCACTCGTTGACTACAACCAGTATAGAGTGTAGAAGCTAAAGTTGTGTGTAAATAACTCGGTGAAATATATAACACGTGATAGCTGCATAGCATATAGTCATAAATTAATGATAGTTTCTCATACTAGGAAGTCAGAAGAGTAGTTGAATTCAATTTGAACTTATAGAAAAACATATATTTTAAAATTGCAATTTTAAATTTAGGAACAATATAGGCTTAGGACTGGTCAACATAACAATTGTGCTATTAGTATATATGTATATTAGTTGATACAATAAATATGGCAGGGTATATTGTGTTCCTGATATTATGTTTCTCTACTTCTTTATTTGTTTGCAGAAATATATAAATAGAAAATCTTACATTGTTAGTTGTAAGCCAGCCAACAACTTGAGGGCCCAGAAATCCAGGAATTGTAGCTATGGTATTGGTTACTCCCATCAAGATGCCTAAAATATTGATTTGTTCTGTATAGCAGATATTAACTGTAATATTAGCACATTCTATAAATATTTTTAATACAAAACCAGATAAAAAATTATACCTTAAGAGATGCACACATATTCCCATAAATATTTAAACAGGCCAATGGTAACTAATGTATGATGGTAATGAAGACATAATGTATGCTGTAGGTTCCCAATGAACATTAAATACAGAAAATACATTTGCTACCAAAATAACTGGTGTACAGGTAATATTAACACAAAAGAAATTCTTTCTGCTACATACTTGCATATTTAGGAGCTATATCCAAATGATTGATATTAAAACCGGTTTGTGACACTCCATCGAACGCACCACAAATGCAAAGTAAAGCAACAGCCAGCGTTGTGTTACACCCAACAAACCCAATAGCAGTCAGACAAGCGGCGGGAACTAAAAAACCTGTGGAAAGAAAAGAATATGACTCATTTAGTTTATTATTCATTCTATTATCAGCTATGACAATGCTCTTACATAGTAGTATTTGAGATCACAGCTTGTCGACTGTACAAGGTCAAACCACAGTAACGCCTGACACAGTAATTATACCCTAACATAAACTATCAGGAGTCAAACCAAGTCGTGAGAAAGTATAATTACAATCTGACTGGCATGCTTATTTTTATACATTAACTTTAGCCATTTTAGAAAAATAGTTTTATGCATAAACGCTATCGATGGGTTAATAAACAATTCTACATTTATTTTATTACAACAAACTATACAAAGAAACCATTATTTAATATAATTACTATATGAAAGAAACCATTATTTAATATAATTACTATATGAAAGAAACCATTATTTACTTGAAACAATATGCCAGTATGAATGCACCATACTAAAGTATTAAGTCAGCATTTAAAACATCAGACTCAAAAACACTTGAATGACAAGCTCTTAGCTTGACCATACATTTAGAATCTGCTATTAGAATAGTAATACATACAGAAAAGGTTTACCTATAAAAGTGACGAGTTTTCTAGCCGCAGTAGTGGAGAGGATTTGTTTTTCTCTAGCAACATCTATGGCATAGCCAGTGGATGGGATGAAGAGCCACATGAATATATATGGAAGACTGGAGATGAGAGCATCCTTAATAAGTGACATATATATGGGTATAAAGGTTATGTGTAAATAGTAAACATTCTGCATGAATAAGTAATTAGTATAGTATATAGATATGCAATGTACTGGCTAACCTAACCAATGACCAGGGTTGGGGTCAATTACATTTACATGAAAAGTTGTCAATTACAATTACAGTTAAAAATTAATGAAATTAGTTACAATTACATGGTAACGTAATTAATTGCAATTACTTTTGTTCTCACAAGGGACAAATAGAAGTTACATAATCTGACTGCTGGGGTGCAACTATCAGGGGCAATTTTGACAGCGGAAAACTCCTTTTTTTCTCAACAGTGATGAATAGCATGATACAATACTACATTGAATTAATCTGAAATTTTTAATAACCAGTAGGTATGGTAGGAAAATTATAAATTTTATAAGATTTAAAAGTTTGAAGTAATTGACATGTAATTATAAAGTAATTGTAAAAACAATTACATTAGGTGTGTAATTAATTACAACCACAATTACATTTTTACACATCAATTATAAATTACATTCGTTTAATTAATTACAGCCAACTACAATTACAAATTACAATTACCCCAACTCTGCCAATTACCACAAATAGAATAAAAATGGAAACCATAGAAGCAGTTTTAAATGTTAGCTTCATAAGTTTGCATTTAATACTACAGTTGTAATGCTGATTGTTGGGTTGGGACTCCATCGAAGCCCCTACAGTTTACTGTTAGCAAGCTGGTTAGCATGCCAGTTTGAAGTCTGAGGTTCGATTCCCAGTGGGGGGCATACACTGACACACCAAAGCATGAATCTAAATATAATGAACCACAATCTATATCATCATTAAAAACAATCGTTAGCTGGTGCATATAACACTGGAACAGAAAACGTTCATAAAATTTTGAAAAATGAAACTGTTCTACCCTAGATTAAAAACAATACAATTTCAGCTGCCTTACTCAGTAAATGTAAGTTTGGAGAAATTGAATGTAAAGTGAGAGTGAAAAAGTGACTAACTTTTTGAAGATCAAACCGAAGAACGTCTTTCATATAAGTAGGAAGGCAAGTAAGTAGAGTATAAAACCCCCAGTTATGGCAGAAATGGGTGCATGCTGCAGCCCACACAGCTGGACTCTTTGCAATGGAGATCCACGGAGTATTCCTAAACTGTTAGAAAGCACAAAACAAATAAAAATATATCTCACATCAATTGGCATAAAATAAATGAGGTAACACAGAGTAGTCAAAGTAAACCAACTTCATAAACTGTTATAACAAGCTGGTAATAAACCTTACAGTGACGGGCTCTCCGTCTGAAATTTTAGACATCTCTGATTCTATATAGTCTTTTTCTTCTACAGTGATGAACCTGTTGGTAGCAGGTGTATTGGATACAAGAACTATCCATAGGATGAACCATAATACGGCAATACCTCCTAAAGAGTAAAACAGCAAAGTTAATTTATTGATAACACCATGTCCAACAAAGCCCTGTGCCCTGTTAATATATAAAATAAAGCAGTCTATGGCAGCACTTGCTCATATGTCACTTCTTTCAGACGTGTATAATTATGAAGCTTCATACCAAAAATATAAAAGATGTAGGGCCATCCAAGAGAATCTGTTATCCAACCAGATAGCGGCAGGCCAATGATGGTGCCAAACTGGGCTCCTGCAAATGAAAATGAAACCAGCTTGGTTCGTTCTAGAGGAGGTGCCCAAACAGTCCACATCCCATGCATGGCAGGAAATGTAACACCCTGCAATTAATAAACCAAACATCAAAGCAAATTGGTGAGATAATCTTAACGCAATTCAACTCAATTGCTTTTCTCAGACAATTGACCAGATAACAAACACATATATTGCCATTCCTGAGTTTAAACAAATAAAACTAGCACTTTAGTTTAACTGAGGAAACAAAACAGTTAATGCGAGTAGTACATCATAACTCTCGGCACACTTCATGACACAAAATCAGAGAAATATATATTTATATGTACTCACCTCTCCCAAACCTTCCAAAATTCTGGTAGCTACAAGCACAGGGACACCTAGCTTAGCAGCTAATGGAGTGAGCAATGTAAAGACAGCTGTGCACAGCACTCCTAAACCAAACAGCCATTTCCCACCATATCTACCAGCACAATGTTCACAAAACATTAATTTATTTACACTTTCAATATTTAAAATGTACTGTCCTTAATCTATAAAAGAAATTAAGTCTGTCTCACTAAGTATCCGTTACTCATATGACTGCTAGCTCATTCAAAAGAATATATAACAGTCTATATTATTATGAAAAATTAAAAAGATGAATTAGAAAATAAAATAAACACAACATGCATTTGCATTTCAATAAAACAACTGTAAGTGCATACGTTGCAGCTAACATTCCACCAGGAAGCTGTGTTACTATATATCCATAAAAGAAAGAGCCTAGTATCAGGCCTTGAGTCGCTCTATCCCAGTCATAGGTGGCGCCAGTGGAAGGTGTAGTCTACAACACCAATACACTATGTGGTATTATAACTCAGTGGTTACGGTATTATAACCGGTAAATGCTCAGACTATCCAGTCTAAACCAGACTACAAAAAACTGAAACTTGAAAGACTAACTGCCTGTATTTTTAGTCCTTGAAACTGCTCCAGTATCATCTAGGATTGTCAAATCTATTTATTAGAATGGAGTATTACTAGTAACCAGTTACATAATTATTTAAACTATAAACAAACTTGTTTTTAATCGAAGTCCCAAATCTCTAGGAATGCTCTTTATAAGCTATAAACTACTGACAGAAACTCATGCTCTTATTTTAGAAAGCAAAATATTGCCTTCAAAACTCAAGATAAAGACTTATCTAGTCAAGTAACTAGATGCCTTTAGTTGGCATCATTAAAACAATATATTTCTACATGCACCTTAAATGTGCCTAATTTCTCAAAAACTGCTAATCAAAAACTTCACCTAGAGCTTCAATGTTGTAAAGCTGAACAATGTATAAGTGCATAAAACTACTACATAGACATGAAGAGTCTAATGTCTATGAACATACCGTAGGTGCTGGTGTGGTAGAATTCCCTGATGGTGTACATTCTCCCACATCAGAGCCAGAGTCAGGTGGCGTTGGCGTAACCATAGCAACCATAGCCACACTCAAGTTGACTCTCAGCATGTACACATTTACAAAGCCTAGGAAGGCCAAGAATGACAGATGCACTCTGGCACATTTAATCCAGTGAGGGCCTTCAAAATTAGAGTAATATTTATAACAATTCTTTATTACATTGTTATTGCACAAAAATCAAAGTAGTTATATCATTATAATTTGCAATAATTATACAAACCTTTAGCAGCCATATTAAGTTCCAAGTATTGTGCTCTAAATTGGTAGATCTAGTTTCCCATATATACTATCATGCTCTTCTCCTACATACAAATGCATTCATCATCACAGAGTACACATTAGTATACAAGCATCATATGATAACCTTATCTCAAATAGAGGGGCATAAGGTCACCAACCAGTCAATGAAACTGAGAGAGGTTAGTAACTGTTTCTCACCCTAATAATGTTTAGAATATTGGCTATTGTTATCAGTCGTACTGATAACAAGTTATATTTACCTCTTTTATTTAGCATGAAATAAACACTTTTATAAAACTTTAAGGAGTTGTTGCATCTACAAATATTCCATTCATAAACTGCAATAAATTGGATTTTCTGGCAACTCTCATCGTAACATAAAGGGCCCTTGATAACATCATTGTAGCTTTGCCAACCAACTCCCTCAAGCTTAGTATTTCAACAACAGCAATATGTTTCTATTGTGTGGCAATACCCGCCAGTAAGTCAGCAATGAAGACACATTTCAACAGTGGTTTAAGAGTCTCTTATCCAATTAATGACCAATGTAGGTCAGCTACATTAATTTTTACTGCCTCAATATATCTCAACACGTATATTTGAGCTGGTTATATACACTGAAGTCACTTTCATAAAATTCTCTTTGTAATTCAATGTTAAAGCTTTCAAAATGTGTTTTGACGTCATCTGACAGCTGATGATATACTGCAAACACTCATCCTGGCAGAAAAAAATTAAAATGGCATGGACACAGAGGTTCATAAGAATTCATCAAGCCACTCAATGCAATCGCCACTCATAATATTCTCCTATAGCTCTTCACTAACCTAACACTTTACACTGCTTATAAAAATTATAATATGATTATTATTATAAATTTATAATTATATTTATACAAAAAATATTATTATTATTATTATATTGTTATAGTACATTTCAATAAATTATTACACGAACAACCTCAAGTTCACGTTGTCTACTTTTACATTTAGCTTAAAACTTGCATGAATGATGAAATCACACTCAGTGGCACAGTCTTTTAAACAGAACTTTCCTTTAGTTTTCAAAAAATTCGTATTTCAACTAAAAGATAAAAACAATTAACAAAATTATTACTAAATAACCATCAGTATTACTATTACTATAACTATCAGTATCAACTATAAGTATAAGTATGAGTATCAGTATTACTATTAGTATTAGGGAGTATTATTATTACTAGTATTAGTATTACCATTACTGTTACTATTACTACTAGTATTACATTCACCATTACATTTAGCTTACATGTTTGACTTTGGTAATTCATTTTTAGTTGGAAATCAGGGTTTTCTTCTACAGTTCTACGGTGCTTTAAACTTAATTTTAAAAAAATGTTATGTCTATTGGTAATACTTATACTAATAGTAATACTAATACTAATAGACAATAGCATTACTATTACTATTAGTATTACTATTAGTATTACTTAATCTTATACTTATACTTATAGTTATCCTTATACTTACAGTTAATACTTATTAATAGTTATTCTATTCTATTTTAAATCACTACAAGTGAAAGTAAAAGTAAATCAAAATGACTTTGCTTAGCCTTGGGCATTTAAATTTAATGCTAGTGTGCGTATCAGTGTGATAGTCATAGCGATACTCCTACTAAGTACCTCATAAGGCATAAGCAACATTAACATTTTGATTATAAACACAAATCAGACTAAAGGGAGTGTGACTAAAATAATTGCATTTTTCTGATAATCGCTTGAAGCAGCGCAAAGTTGGTAGTCACTGAGTGCAGTGGTTCGAGGGGGACGTGGGGGCGAGAGTTTATAGAGCAATGATTAAACTCGCAGCAAACACTGCACTCAGCGTCTCAAAGCTTTGCGCTCTATCTAGTGGTTCTTTATTCTGGTATTTCACACTGATAGTCCGATGACTACAAGTAGCACAAATTAAGAAATGTAGTACCACGTGGCTAAACACTATCGCATGCATTTGTTATTATAAAAACTAACTTCCTGTTGATGTTTGGATCATGAAATGTTATGGAATTTTACTTATTGTGTTTATTAGTTTTATCGTACACCTAACTACTTCTAGTTATCTAGATTGTCTTACTACGACTACAGAATCTTTAACCGAATGTCTAAATTCAAGCTTTTCTTCATTTTCTCTGCAAGAAGTTCTTGAAAGCAAAAATGACGCAAAGAAAATGTTTCAATTTGGCTACGATAGCTACATGAAGCACGCATATCCACATGATGAGCTGAATCCCATACACTGCACTGGAAGAGGACATGATTATACCGATGAGTAAGAGTGGTAACAAAAATGTTGAGCCTTTTGTTCTACTTTTCTTATTGCATATATTTTTAATTATTTTTACTGATATAATTTTAGTTGATAGTACCAGTACTACTCATACTAGTAGTAGTAATACTACTACTACTGTACTACTAGTACTAGTGCTACTGCTAGTAGTACTAGTAGTCCAGTAGTACTACTATTAGTACAATCATTCACTCAAATCGATGATGATGATTAATTGGTTCAGCTACCTTGCTTTCAATCATAACCACGATGATTGTCATCATGATCCTATGCTAAGTTTTTTGCTTCTATGCTACTGAGAGATGTTAACCTACTAGTTGGGAACACAGCACCAATAATTTATGGAGTCCTGATGTATTATTTATTGTGAATGTGGACGAGTTTCCAGTATAAAATGCATCAATAGAATGCTTATTGCTACCGAACACACATCTATATTTATGGCTAGAGATTTTTTGTCCGTAAGAGAACTTACTCACTTATTCTCACTCACCCTTTCTGCATATAAATGCACTCAAGAACAATTATATAGCAGGAGTAGCACTCACAGTTACACACTAACTCTAAGTAAACTGTCACATGATAATAGAGGCAATTGTAAGAAGCTATTAATAATTACTGCAATTATAAAACAACTACATCAGTTAGCAATTAAAACTATCTGCGTCAAAGAAATCAGCAAAGACTCTGAAATTTCTCTAATCATCATGTATAGAGCTAACTATCAAACACGTATTACTAAAACTATCACCTAGAAGAAATTAAGGCTTGCAGCCTGAGTTTCTGATTTGTTAACTCAAGTACTTGAAATTCAATTTTAAACTTTCACGGTTATAAGTCAGAGTAAATTAGATAATCTACTGTTTTAATGTTATTCTTAGCGATATAATATAATGATTGCCTCAATCTTTATTGTCTGCTTATAGAAAACCAATTTTTTTACATAGTTGAAAATTAAAACTACATTTTGGCACTTTCATTTAAAAGGCTTGTAATTGCTAATTGGTTTGCAATAATTTTATTTGCACTACAGATTTGCTTAAATCATTTCAAAAGTTTTCTGTTCATATTCTGGTATTATGATAGACTTCAATAATTACGGTTTTACTAAATCCTGGATATAAATTTTAGTATGTAGTTATCGTTGCCAATTGTTATACTAATACTATTAACTGCCAGCATACATTTTACTTAGATTATATCTGTAATAGAAACAATACTAAAATATTTTGTAAGAAGAGTTTTTGCAATAGTCATTGAGGGCTGTTTTTGTTTCTATGGACAGCAGGAATAGATTCCTGCTGTGTAATTATTTTATAAAAACTTAGTTCAGGCAACTATGCAAACCAAAATTAAAGTTATAAAGCATTCTAAAATATCCAATTTTGCAGTTTTTTGGTAACAACATAATTTTTTTACTAATTTTGTATATTATATATATTTTTGGTTGTTTATGTCATGCGGTTGCAAATTAAAAGTTTTCATTTTTACTAACAATGTATTTTATTATGTGAAAAAAGTTATAGTATTTTTCCCTGAAATTACGAGCAACTCTAAATTAATAAAAAAACTGTGTTGAGTCTGCAAGTTAGAAATGTAATACTATTTATTACACTGTAATGTTAGATATTAACTATTCAAATTTCTTGCTTTTTGTACTATTATGCACATGCTCATCAACTATATAATATCATTTTTTTCAACTTTTACAGAGACAATATAAATATCAACGATGTTCTTGGTGACTATATGTTAACCTTGGTTGATTCCTTAGATACATTAGCAGTAAGTAATAATTAGTTTATGGAGTAAGTAATAGTTACGGGTAGTTTATAAATCATGGTCTAAATTGTTTAAGCTGGCGGTTCTTTAATTTAAATGGAAATGTTTCCTAAAGTTAAATCGAAAGTTTAATTTTTTGAATTTTTACTTATAAACTGAGTAGAATTTGCTTTTTTTTTTTGTTTCTGTGACAGTTTCTAATTATGGAAGACTGTGGCAATTATTATAAATATGTTGATAGCTTTTTTGTAACTTTACTTTTGTGTGATACGTGATTCAAGGTTAATGTTTGATTTTATTTATTTAACAGATTTTAGGAAATAACAGCGAATTTAAAAAGGCTGTGAATCTAGTTGTTGAGAATCTCTCATTTAACTATGGTCACCAGGTGCAAATATTTGAAGTTACCATCAGGTAATCAATACCTTATATTTTCTTGAATTATGATTACTAGATTCAAGTTTAAAATTTGTCAAGTTCTCTCATAAAGAAATGATACGCACATGTTTTAGAATGATAGGAGGCTTGCTTTCTGCACACTTGCTGATTATTGATAGTAATGAACCTTTTGGAGATCTCAAACCAGATTTCTATGACAATGAATTATTATACTTAGCGCACGATCTTGCTTCCCGCCTCCTTCCAGCCTTTGATGGAACTCACACTGGAATTCCTTATCCCAGGGTGAGCTTATAATGTTGGACCAACATTTCAGTTGACTAATAATTTGCCTTGACTTTCATTCAGTCTGCTAAATGTGTGAGTTTTGCATAGATGTGCATCTGCATCTTCCAATAGATGGCACCATTCGAAAATATTCATATTTATTTAAACGAACTGTATTTTTGGTAAATTGAAATATTTATAACTTGATAACTCTTGCACATCATAACAAATTGCATTTCAAGTACATAAGAGTATGTTTACTTATAATACATTGTGTTTATATACCGTATTAAATGTAGGTAAACTTACTAAAAGGCACGCATCAAAATGTCTGTAGACACTGCATCAATGAAACTTGCTCAGCCGGTGCTGCCACTCTATTGTTGGAGTTTGGTACTCTCAGTGCCCTTCTTAACGACCCTGTGTATCACTCCACCTCTCTCAGGGCTGTCAATTCTCTGTACAATTACCGGTCAAACAGCACAGGATTGTTAGGTGTGTAGTAATTTAATAACATTGCAATATAGCTTTCGTGTAATACACATTTATGCTACTTCTTATTCTCAAAAATATTTAAAGCAATTTTTTCAGGAACAAAATTAATACAGTTGTAAACGAAAAATATGTTGGAGAGGGTAAAAAATAACTAAATTACGTGTTGATAAACAATTTATAAATAAAAACAAATTTTAGAAACTCTATGAGGTTGCTGAATTTTTTTCAACAATTTGTGTTACCATAATTATTATTGTTTTTTGTGTTGTATAATTACCCCAAAATTTCCCAACATCAAACGTGATAATTTATTATGGTTGAATAATATTTTTTCTGTATAGAATATAGTTGTTGCTCCAAAGAAAGACAACTCCTAACTATTGTGAGAACTCTAGAGCGTTGAAATATAATTTTTAAGTTTTAATTTAGTGCTCTAAAGTTCTCTAACGTGCTTTATGTTTTGTGCATTAAAATAAATATTGGTGATCAGACATCCTTTTACTTAGTGCTGTTGCAGATATATACTGTTTTCAGGAAATGTCATCAACATACAAACTGGGAAATGGACTGGTAACATGAGTGGCATCGGTGCTGGTTTAGACTCCGTCTACGAATATTTGCTCAAATCTTCCATTCTATTTGGTGATGGACAACAGTATAAAATGTTCCAGGATATTTATAGTAAAATACAGACATTTCTCCGCAAAGGGTAACATTGCAAATTATATATTTAACAAAGATATCATGAAATTCATTGATTTATAAAATACAGCATGTACGAGTAATATATATCTTTTTTATTAAATGGTTTTTGTGCAAGTATTAGCTTTAATGTTTCATAGAATTGTCTTTACATAAATATTTTTATATTCTAAAAAAATAATAGAGTGGACAACTGCAATAAATAATATTGTATCTATTTTATACTATAATTTTTAATAAATATTTTAATATTTTTAGCATTTTTATTTTGATTACAGTCGAGAAAAATGCAATTCAGGCAATGGGATTCACCCCATCCACGTGAATGTAGATATGAATGATGGTAATATTATGAACAACTGGTTTGATTCTCTCTCTGCCGCGTGGCCTGGAGTTCAGGTATTCAAAGTTATAGTCTTCTGTGGTCTTGTACTAGTAACTAGATGTATCATCAGGTTATGGTGAATACAGCTATACCAACCTGCTGCAGGTGTTATACGGAGATGTGGAGGAAGCCATCTGCTCTCATCTGATGTATTATGCTGTGTGGAAAAAACACAGCTTCTTGCCAGAGAGATATAACTGGCACCTCAATCAACCAGAAGTCACATTCTACCCTCTCAGACCAGAGTTTGTTGAGTCTACCTACCTCTTGTATAGAGCCACAAAGAGTCCATTCTACCTGCACGTAGGCAGGGAGATTCTACGAGATATAGAGAAGTACTCAAAAGCTGAGTAAGTTGTATATTGGAATAGTGTTGTATGTTTCCTGCTTCTATCTACAGATATCTGTGTTGCATATTTCTGCAGATATAGTTTTTTCAATAATCATATTATTGTAGTAAAGATTGTGTTTTTGTTTCAATTTGACTTAATTTAATTATTTCTCTTTTGTCTTTTGGCTTGTACTATTTTAAGTTTCAACTGGTTGTAGTGTTGTTTTGTTAAAAATCAAGCATAGGCCAAGTAGGCTAACATTTCAAAAGTTGAAGCATACACTGATATTGTGTATTTTTATGGACATGATTTGCTATTTTAACTAATATGTGGGAAAAATATGTTGCGAGCTTTGTTTGTATTTCTAGATTTTATTAGTGCATTGTTGCAGGTGTGGTTATGCAACTATACACGATGTACATGACAAAACTTTAGAAGATAGAATGGAAAGTTTCTTTCTTAGTGAAACTTGTAAATATCTGTTTTTGGTGAGTTCAGTGTGTTCTACAATAGCTGTTTCCTTATCATATATCTGAAATTTTGAGCATATTTGAAGCTAAGTACTCAAACAAATCCTACGCACAGCCAGAATATCAAAAGTTGAATTGTTGATTTGGACCAATGGATTTGGACAGAATGATGCCTTCACCAATGGTTAATTAAAATATTGGTAAATTGATTGACATTTTCCATCAATTAGTATGCTTACAAACTCATTTGAAAATGATGTCTTTGGCCTTATGGGTGCTGTACTTAGTGTTAGTGTTGACTAGATGCCGCCACGAATCAATGCAATATCATAGAGAGAGGTCTGTTTTATACATTGATTTTATTATTGTTGTTTTGACACTTTATAATTTATCATTCTATATTATAGTTGATGCTACTATTTTGTATCCTCATATTCAGTTGTCTTAATTGTTTATATAACTTGGTATTCCGATAGACCATTAGTAAGATGTGATGTTTAAATTGAGACAATAACGTTTCCTTGCAGTTATTTGACTTAGACAACCCTCTGCACCGTGATGGTGAGCCATATATCTTCACTACTGAAGGTCATATTCTACCTCTGAAATACCCATTTAGAGAAAAGTTAGCTACCTTATATGATAAAGATCAGCACAACTATATGAACACACATATGCCAGGAAAAGTAAGTGTTACAGCTGTCATATAATGAAAGCATTGCATACTACAGCAATTCCCAGTATAGTTCTGTTGATAATACTTCACTTTCATTATCCACGGGGCATTTACACCCCTTATAAAACACCTACCATAAACCTTTAGAGCATATCATCCGCTTCGAATGCTAGGGTAGCATATCTAGTTTTATAATTTTTCAATCTCCTTATTTCTTTCGAGTCTGTATGTCAATCTATATGTTGGTGGCAATTCAACTGTATATATTTTTATACTATAGCCCTCATTAATAACTATTTATATTATCATGGTAGTTCGGAAAAGTATATTTTACTGTATTGTACTATGCCCATTGTATGTATGAGCTTCTCCAGTACAGTGATGGTAATAGAGAGCTATAAATGCATAATGCATACTCTCAGCTTTCTACAAAAAGTAGTTTTAAACTTCTATTCAGTTTAAATCAACAGCTTTTTATTTTAGTAAAATTTTGTTTTAGTGTCATAAAATGGGATCTAAAGGCAACCTTCCTGTCCAAATGAAGTACTTGCAGCAGGTGCTAGCAGATGTTGGTGTGACTTATTAGTAGTGAAGATCTCTGTTGCTGTGATAACTCCTAGATAGTCCTATATACTCAAATCACACAATCTACACTCGGTGCCTCTAATTGTATATAGAATGTATGCAATTATTTGTGCTCTATTTGTTGATTTCACTCCAGATTTATTATTAGATTTGTTTGGAGTAATGCTCCCTTTATTTTCAAGAATTGTTATCTAATTTTTGTTTTATACATCTTTAAAGAGTTTGTAAATCTTTGTTGATACTAATGGCTTGTTCAGGGTATATAAGTAATTTGGAACTGTTATTGTTAGTAAAATTTGAACAGTTTTGTTAGGTTACAAAGAATTTTTGTAATTTTATACTATTTTAATATAGCGTTCAAATATACCTCAATCTCTTTCCGAAATTTTGGCCTTCGAGGAAGCTATCTTATTTTTTATTTTTGTCAAATTTTCATTAAAAGTAAATTATTGTATGTGTTTTATTTACCCAACGCATTTTGTTTAAGTTACTATGCGAGTAGTGTTTCTGTTTAACTTACTTGCATTTGTTGAAAACTATCATGATACAAAAATTTTAATAAACTAAAGTGGTGGTGAAGGCAATAATAATGACTAGTTAATGTTATGTTTATGAGAAATTTTCAGTATGTTTATGCACTACAATTAAACAACATACATGCCATGTGGATACCAAATAATTTTAATGGTAATGTTGATGATTTATGATGATGTTATCAGTTTTGCATAACTATGTTGGGTTATCTGTGATACTACATTGTCCTCCACTATGCTGTAGCAATGATTATCAGGTTAATTAATCACATCAACGTAGTGAGCAAACACAATGATATTTTCAACTTATTGCTCTTTTAGCTAATCCTGGACCAAAGTATTCCATAGTTATACAGTTTGATCAACTCCTACACAAAGTAATTAGATGCATGTATCAACTCTACCCTATATTCATTGAAAGATGGTGTATCAATTAATGCTTATTAATGGAGCATCTTTCTTTGAAGATACTAGAAATCAATAAGTATATAAGTTGTTTTCTTGGCTACAATAAAGTAATGAAGTTGTCCAACTAGAAATATTGTTAAGGCAGTTATTATACTATTGTTCTATTGTTTAGTGGTATTTATTATATATAATTTATTGATTTAAGCTTACTTGGGGGTGGGGTTTAAGCCCACCCTTTGCCATTGTTGATTCTATCTTATGGGCAAGATTTCCATAAATTCAAAAGCTAGGTTTATAATAGCTTCAGGTATACAGGATGGAATAGGCATTAAATTACATAAACCAAAGTATTAATGATAATATTTGCTTATTTTGCCAACATTAAAACTCTACACTTAAGAAATTTCAAGGGTTTGAATTTCAATGTAAGTTTATATGCATTAAATTAGTGTTGGCTTCTATCTTGTTGCTAGTAATACTGTTTCTTAGCCATGGATAGCATGTGAGTAAAACCCGCTGTAGAAATTTCTGTTTGCTTATAAAGTGGAAGCTTATCAAACTCTATGTCTAAAAGCATTGTATAATAAATTTGTTGAAACTTTCATAAGAATGCAATACTTGGAGAGATGCTGTTTTGGAAATTTAATATTTAGGTCACTTTATTCTAGTTAGTACACACTGAGTATATGATTATTTTTGCCTAATTAATAAAAGTTTTGTAAATTTCATTTTGTTATTTACATAATAATACAGTTTTTAATTTTCAAATATAAGATGCAAATTATGCAATATTATTTTCATCTGATGGTAATAATAAAAATGGAATAACTAGTCTCGGTTTATAAGTGACGCATGCAGGATCTTTCTTTAATCTTTTTTCTTTCACATAGGTGAAATCAACAAATGGAAATATTCAAAATAGCAAATTTCAATTGATTTAAAACAAATTTTATTTTATGGTCTCAATATCCTAGTCCTAATAAGTAAAATGGAGTGACCCATTTATGGATCACTAAAAACTGTAACTATAATTTAGAAACTTTACTTGATTTTTTCTTACTAGCATTATTGAATGGTTAATTAATTACGCTTAGTAAATTATTACAAATTTCGTATACTTTATAAGCTTAATTACTCTGAATAGGTTGTTTTTGAATACATTAATACACTCTATTTTCCATGGCTGCCGGCTACAGAGACGAACTGGTGATGGAAGTTTATGAGATGAAGGAGAGCAATGTTGATTACCCGGAGTCACCTGCCCTTGTTGTGCCACCACCACCACCATCTCCACCACCACCTTTACACGACCTGAACATAAAGATCTCTGGGAAAGAAAGCTTGGCGGCACCAGCTACTCTGTCTAAAGAAAGAGAACCAATTGCTGAACATTGTATGAACCTTTTAGACTCCATCTGGTCAGGTATGCGCTCACTAAACTTCATCCAAGCAGCTAAGTTCAGAATGTTTAGAAGGTTGAAAATGTGCGTATGTTGGTGTGCTGTTTATCTAGTAGCATATTATAACTTCATAGCAGTTCATTATTTTTCAAACTCTACTTCATTTTACCAGCATGTTTATAACTGAAGCATAGGATAGAAACAATCATGGTGTAGTGTTTCAGAGCATAAAGTGAGAACTAATTGGCATATTCACAATCCTGTAACATGCTTGCAGCTATAACTTGTTAACTTGTAAACAGATTATATTGTAATTTAGGGTGTATATTATAGTTATGCCTTCATGGAGATTGAAAACAATTTGCATGATATAGAATCATAATGCAGATTTTATTGACATGGTATAATATGAATTTTGAAGCAGTGATATACAACTTTGGAAAAGGAAACTTATAAAGGAACTAAAGATGTTCAACATATTTTGATGCTATGCTAAAAAAAATTATTTATCGATCCTTTTTTGAACAAATGCATTGCACATATAATTTTTTCTGCGTTACATAATTGTCACTGTTTTTGTGGATAGTGTTGTTATACGGCATATTGCCATGGGCAGTATTTACGTATTCTAGACCAGTGCATTGAGTATACTGTGTAACTTTTTAAACATATCTTTGTGGAACAAGCTACCAACATTATCATATTGGTGATGGTAACATTCTAGCCAATGATTTACAGTAACTACTACACATCAATGATAACAAGCAATACTACTATAGTATTACATGGCTATAACAGCTTAGGTGTAATATATCGCTGTATACCATGGTGCATTGCAATAATATGAGCCCTACACTGTTATAGAGCTGTTGTAACCTTACGACAATTATCCCATTATATTTTGCTTCTTTGTGATAAACAAAATCCTTTTTTTTTATTGTGATTACTTTCTCTATAATGGCTATATAAAAAGTATACCCTATAGAATGTTTGTGTTTGCTTTACAAATATTGTGACTACTATGAATAGAAAACCAACTGTAAAAGCAGTATTTCAAGTGTAATGTCAATTTTTCTTATTTAATTGCTTCTAAAACCATATATAATTACCTGCTTTATCAGTGCCTTTCTATTATTTCTTATATATATGCAGTGATCTGTGTACAAATATTTACGCTTTTATGAGTTCGAAATTAATCACAACAGCAGTATTTCCCAGGCAGCCTGACTTCTCATTTGATTGTTTTCAGCAAAAATATTTCTTGTTATTCTAATATTTTCAGTAAGCAGTACTGTTGAAATAGATTGCAGGTATAAAATTCTCATGCTATTTCTCAGTGGTAGCTTTATGTGCTGTTGTATTTTGAATAGCTAACATAATGCATTAAGTTCCAGAATTATTATTAAGGAATTCAAATCCATGTAAGTTGAGAAACACCTGTGAGAAAATCCTAGTTGACTGGCAAAATATGACAAACCTGCATCAGCAGGTTCACTTTGCAACATAATATCTGCTATACTAGGTACTGGCCATAGACAATTGTAAATACGAAGCTGTACAGACCTGACTAAATGTACATCTAAGTATCATACTGTACTTTAGCTGTATTGACTGGCATCGGAAGAATTCATCTAGCTTCATCACATGACTATTATAGATATTATATATCAAAGGAAGACTAAATCCCATTACTGTTATTGTGTTGATTGCAGCTCACACGGCGTACATCACATATTTGAAGCGGAAGCTTAAAATATTGGAATTCAATTATTCAGCCTTGCATTGTGAAAATGCCCCAAGAGAGTAAAAGCATAATAAATTTACTAAGTAATGGACAGTTGCTCTAAAACTGATTTTCAGATGCACTAGTACGTTTCCTTTTATTGTGTCTTACAACTGGCCTGGTTCTCACGCTGCAGCTTGTTTTGAATTTGCTAAGAGCCAACCTCTTGGTTGTTTTGTAGTTCAAGTGTTAAATAAAGTTTCTGTTACACTACGCACAGCTGGCGTAAGTACATTAGTTCACAGTTTACAATCATTGCTGTTTGTAAGTTAATGAAGGCACACCTGACACAATGTCATTGTTAGCATGCCGTGGACAAGTTGTTTTAAAAACCAACATTTTAATGATGAATTGAAAATTGACCTTCACTGAGCATGATAGGATGTGAATTAGACGAGAAGTTAAAAATTTCTACTGCTGGTTTTTATGGCCAACAGTTCCTTCATTTTTAGCTCGTACCAAAGAAGAGTGAAAAGCTGACTATAGGGAAAAATGGAAATAAATGTATAAGACAATTTGTAAGGTCGCAGGTAAAAGCATAGGGTGGGGATAACTCATGTTATGCAGTTTTAAATATAATAAGTTATCAATTTAGGCTTAAGCTGCATGTACACGACCGATTATTTCGTACTAACCGTTTTTATTATGACGATTTTGCAATCGGCCAAAAAATTTAGACAATTTTTATGTCCTGTGTTATTTTTCTGCTTGTGTTTTATTGGTGGATGGCTCTCAGCCTATATAACTTCCTTAGGTTTATGCGCAGAGGTCAACATCAGTTGTATGTGCATTGGCATAGTAAACATACCTCGGCATTTTTATATACGTTATTTTTCACAAGTGAAATGGTGTTAATCGAGCTCGCTGTCATGATTTTTGATGACCTTTGGTTGGCTGGTTCAACCGAATATCGGCAAAAAATTGATTATTGTTTTAGTTCTTCAAACTACTACTATTTCAATATCCACAAATTTATGTAGTTTTGCAAAATTTTGAAGAATTTGATTTCGTCGTTAACTAGTGCCATTTTTTCAAACCATTCCAAGAGTTTTGTTAAAAAAAATCTAAAACTTTTGATCAAATTATTCTTTTTGGAAATGCTTTCCCTTTTTCGAGTTTTTTAGGCTACAGAAACAGCCATGATGTAGTTGGCCCATCAGTGATAATATGCAGAACATCCAATCAAAATTGCTCTTATATATGTCACAGTATGTACAGTCCTATGCTCACTTAGAAAACATCTTAATACCTGAGATTGTGAAACAGATGAAGAGTTTAAACAAATCAGTGATACCAATGTCAATTATAAAGATTTACTAAAATTGTATATCAAAGCTTTCGTACTCACTCAGCAATTTAGTCCAAAAACGACTCAAGGTATAAAAGGCTGTCAGTGCAAATAAACAACTCTCACCTGTTACTAAGAACCCGTAGAGATCTATTTTAAACTCAAAATTCTGTTTTTACCTTACATATTTGCTAATTTAATTAAGCTGAGGATACAAGTTTGTTATTAATACAAAATTATTTAAATTTATTTATGCAAGTCAAAGAAGAACAAACAAAATCAATACTAATAAATAAGCTATGGGAAATGCATACCTTGTGCACTCAATATTTTATTCATTAGTAGTCATTTATTAAACAAGCATCAATAACAAACTTAGAGATTTCCAACTGCTTTTCCATTAGAAACAATTTAATCTCAATCTACCTTTGATCTACTGTAAATTAAAAGTAATTATAATGCTTTTAAAATAATTTAATGGGAGTAAAAGAGTGCTTTTAAAAACTGCCAAGAGTATATACCAGAAAAGCAACAATTGAAATACTATAGAATCTTTACAAAATTATTATACAATTTTTGCCTAAAACCACCAACAAACCAATATTTTTATCTGCAGTCTATTTAAGGAAAAGAACTTTAGCATTATCATCTCAATCCTCTACAGCATATTTGTTATCAAGATTGAAAGGCAGCATTTGTTAGCAACTTTCCAGCAAATCAAGTTGTTTTAGTGATTCACGCTTTGGCTGTGTTATAGAACACTATAGTCTAATGCAGGAAATAAGAATGTCCATGTGTTAACTTACAATCCATATGCCTGTACTAATAGAAAAACTTTGAAAGCATTAATTCCCATTTTCGAAATGATTTTCAAGTATTGAAGTAGTAGCCATTTCCTCTATTCTACTATTCATATAAGAGGTAATGTGTCCAAATTGGAAGAAGTATTTACATAACATGTAACAAATTCCATATCAAAGTAACAACTACTAAATTGATAATACAGGAATTTCAACCAAGTCTATAACGCAGTTGCTTTGCTTTATTCCAGATATGAGGTGTGCAGCATCTTCTTGAACTATTTCTCCAAGCTGCACTCTTTTAGCAACACAATCTTATATTATAATTTCAATGTATTTCAGGTGATAGTGCCCTTCACCTTGCTGTGGTAAATGGGGATCTCAAAGCCGTTAAGTATCTCATATCAAAGGGAGCCGACATAAACAAGAGACATACCAAAAACTTATTTGATGATAAAAATATTTCGTGCTTTGCCAAGCTAAATATGGCCGAGGATGAGAAATATAAAGGTTAATAGAAATGTTTTCCCTATTTAACCACTGAACTTTGCTTTTCTAAAAGACACCAAGTTATAATTTCTGCTTTAGTTATTTCAGAAATTCTCAGACTTTTACTACAATAACTTTTTGTATAGTTACTGTGGTATGCTGAATAAAAGATGCTAATTTTGATACATGAATATATGAAAAATGTTGAAATTAATAATATTCCTGTCCGTTATAAATTTAACAGACAACTTTTTTCATAGAATAAACTTAATGATTAAAATTTTAGCAAGTCTTAATGTTTTAAACCTCATAACAGTTTTAAAATGCACGACACTTTGCAGCTTAAGCCAACATTAGTAAATAATTATGCATGTATATATTTGAAATAATATGTTTGTGTGTGAGCTACAATGGTTTGCCTACAGCATGTAAAACACAAAAGTTTAATAACCATATTATTTATTTGTACAATCAATTGCATCATCACACCATTATGTCTATATACACATTATGTTTCGGTTATTTTATTGGGCTAAACTAAAGAAAAAAATGAAGTAATTTGTTAAAGCAATTGATGATTTTTTTAGCATTTGGGTATTATGGTGAATACCCACTGTCCTTTGCTGCAGTGTTTAATTACACACAGATCTACGACTATCTCATACAGCATGGTGCTGACACGAATGCTCAAGACAGCTACGGGAACACCGTCCTTCACACCATTGTCATACACAATCAAATAGTGAGTAAATAATCAATATATTTTATTGATTAGGTAAATAATAGATTATTCTGTAATTATCTTTTTTACCCCACATTTGCTTACAATCGAGTGGGGATTGTTTATGTACAGCCTTTGTTTTTAAAAATTCTGTACAGCTGATTGTTTGAAAACATATGCGTTGAATGTGATATTTGTGATGTTATCCCAATAATACAATAATAATACTTAGTTTAGGCATGGCAACATAATAAAACACTGTGTTGCTTATTTACACTTCACTTGGTAATTGTAATGTACTAATAGTATGCTATTGTTTTAGCAATTGAGTAGAATTTTGTTAGAGTTAATTAGCATCACATTAAATAAAACTTGCAAAAAGTTTCAACTTTTCACAATATGTAATACATCCATTAGTGTACGATATAATTAATTATTGGATAATATTAAAGCTTGGAATTCTAAGAAAGGAAGACAACTTGTAACACAATATACTAGTAGTTCTGCTTTGTGGTGAATGGCTAACCATTATCAATAAATTTGTAGGACATGTTTTCATATGCAATGAGACATCCGTGGAAGAGAGCTAATCCTTGGATCAAAAACAATGATAATCTCACACCAATAGCTTTATGTTGCAAACTAGGCTATGCTGAAATGTTTGATGAAATTATGGAGCTTTCCCGAGTGGTGAGTAGGATTATAATCATGATGTTTTATTGAAAATGTCATTTGATATTACACACACACACACACACACACACACACACACACACACACACACACACACACACACACACACACACACACACACACACACACACACACACACACACACACACACACACACACACACACACACACACACACACACACACACACACACACACACACACACACACACACACACACACACACACACACACACACACACACACACACACACACACACACACACACACACACACACACACACACACACACACACACACACACACACACACACACACACACACACACACACACACACACACACACACACACACACACACACACACACACACACACACACACACACACACACACACACACACACACACACACACACACACACACACACACACACACACACACACACACACACACACACACACACACACACACACACACACACACACACACACACACACACACACACACACACACACACACACACACACACACACACACACACACACACACACACACACACACACACACACACACACACACACACACACACACACACACACTTACTACTGTCTGAAAGCTTCATCAACATATTTGTATGTTGACATTTTAACTCAACTCATATAAATAATAAATAATAAATGAACACTGGAGCTATACTATTATGCAAGAATAGATTACCGCAACTTTTAATTCTCTGTTGATGCTTTAATTTTATATCAACAATAAAGCACAGGAAACGTACCCGAGGATAAAAATTTATTTTCAGTAAAACGAAAGAAAGCATAGGTTTTTAACCTATATACTCATTTGATTTAATCTCCAGTGAGGTGCATAGAATTAACAAAATGTCAAAGAATTTTTGTAATAGAGGCTGAGTGAAAATATGTTGATTTTAACGTTTTGATTATTTATATAAAATACCATATTATTATAATGTACTTCTCTCAGTAGCTCTTGAAAGCCACTTTTAAAGCTTGCAAACTTCTGCTTATACACTTTTTGTTAACTTTTATAAGTGACAGTTTAATAGAACTTGCTCAGGTTTAGAGATGTTTCAGTGTATAAAATGCATAATTACACTTAAAGAGTGACTGACAATTATTTTGATGTCTACACAGGAAACTTGGAAGTACAGTAACCTAGAATGCTCACTCTATCCGATGGCTTCGTTTGATTCAATTGGAGTTGGTGGGAAAACTGGTAATGCAACATACCTGCAACAATTTACCATACACTGTAGTACTTACCGGTTACTTTAGTATTAAAGCTGTACTAAAGTAATATGCAAGCTGCTTTATAAGTAGCAGTTCTTCAATATATTTTCAATGTATATTTGTTGCTTTATAAAAATACCAACAACTTTTACAAAAGAGAGAAAACTTTGTCAGTGTTTATTGTTTTTCAGAGGTATGTTTTTGTCAAGTACAATGCATGGTGTAGGACTGCTTTATAGACCATAGTACAGGTTTAACTGTTCACTGTCACTTCTATGTAGTACTGTTTACATTCCTCAGTTCTGTTTGCAGACAATGAATCTGCTCTGATGATATTAGTGAATGGTGAAGATACGGGACACATGAAGATGCTTCATCACATTGCAGTGCAGAAAATGCTGGCGGAAAAGTGGAGAGTATTTCTCAAGGTGAATCTACAAAAGAAAAGTGTTTTTTCTAGTACATTGCCTGCCTTATAGTGTTGTGACTATCCAGTAGTCCTTTTGGGGTAAAGGTTAGTGAGCCTGCTTGCAAACTCGAAGTCTCAGGTTCGAATCTCAGTGGGGGCAGAAGGTATATAAATATATCAGTTATCAAACACCATGTGCAACCGTGATTTGTTCTCGGAATGCATGATAAAGATGTAAATAAACATGCGGTGTACACATTGCCAAGCTAAAGAAAAAGTGGTTTTAGAACCTTTATGCAGCTCAAATGAATTAGAATGCAGGAGGCATTAATATTTCAGTTTTTACATTAATGCTTTGTTAAATTATTAACTCTAAATTTACGTGAACATACTTTTTATGGCTGAATATCTTTTTGCTGTTACGCTTAAAGTTGGATTTTTGCCTAAAAGTATAAACACCTGTTTTATTTATTTGCAACTTTTTTCAATTTTTCAGAAAAGATTCATATCCCGAGTAACCATAACAGCTCTGCACCTGCTGTTTATGTCCATCGCTATCTACACGAGACCTAAGGGCAGATCCATAGGATATGACACTACAACCCATCTAGATGCTGTGAGTTACACATCATTACAGTTGTTTAAAAAAGTTCAATACACATGTGTATTAGTAGCAATTTGCATACACCCTTCCTGCTTTATTCAATACATTTCAACGCCTTCTATGTTCAGAGTTTTACTGATACACCTACTAAAAACATATACAATTTAAAAACAAAATATTAGCCTTTATTAAGTTTTAGTATTTTGTGTTTTCTGCTACTGATAACATTTTATACTCAAACTACATTTTTTGGAAGTATTACTTCTTCTAACATTACCTGTTCTCTGCAGAACTTGCTGATTGCATACTTTGTATATTTTGTTAGTTGAGGTACCTGTCTGAGGCAGTAATACTGAGTGGAAGCTTCACAACTTTTCTTTTGCACGTTGAAGAAATAAAAACATCTGGCATGATCATGTTCATAAAAAATTTGGTAAGGTGTTAAATTATATAAAATTATTGATTGGAAATAAACGTTTAACATTAGTTAGATTGAATTTTATCAGACATTGTGCATTGTCACCCTCAAGAGTAACTTACTAAAGTTTAATACAAATGCGTGCACATAAGCAGCTTTTTAAAAATTTGAAACATGCAAGTTGAGCAAAATTTTGCCACCTACCATATGCATAACTAGGGCTAGCAAGTTTTACTTATCTCTTGTGACAAGGTACAAGTGGCGAGCCACAGGTCTATTTAACATAATGATGCTGCCTATTAAACAATTTATGTTAAAAAAATATCCAGCAATAAAGTACGTTATTAAATAGGGTAAAATTTGAAAGCAAACAAATGAACACATGCTCTGTTTTGCTCTACCGCAGGTTATATGGGCCAAATAGAAGTGGCTGCTGAATTGTGGAGGATAACTTTTTCTTGTTTAATCTTAAACCCCCTTTTAATTCTACTAGAACAGTGGGTCTCAACTTATGTTGTTTATGTACTTATTTTGTGTTTCTTAAAGTACCAACTATATACTATATAACATGGGTGTACATGGTTAGTGAACTGATACATCATATTATATCAATCTTTAAATTAACTCGAGTATTATTTTACATAAAAAATAGCGCCTAAATTTCTCCAAAGTATACTTAAGAGATATTGAAGTTCTCCTAGGAATGCTAGTAGTTCAGATCAGGCGCTCATTATGCAGTGTGCTTCTCCTGTTGATTTGCTTATCCTGTGGCATCGTTTAGTTTTCTAGTCAAGGAGAGGACAATTCTGAAGACATAACAATACTTTGGTTTCTATGTATTGCTGTACACTATCTAGCTCACTCATATTATTATTTTCTTCATTATGCTGAATCTGTTCATACATTTAACTTTATACTATTCTTCGTTGACATACTGCACGTAGATTAAACATGTAGTTTTAATGCAACATTAACTTGTTTAGAGACACGCTCCAAGCAAGGCATTCATGCTTCTCTCAACGTTACTCATCATACTGATTCCAAATCTGCGAGTTCTCATGTGGGCCACACCAGGTCACGACCACTCAGCTCTACTAACAGTAGAAGAGTCATTCCTCGTGATAGCTGCTCCTACTGCCTGGGTATTCGTGCTTTTTACTCTCAAGTGAGTTTGAATACTTTGTTTTCTTGTTGATTTGATTATACGAATAGAGCGAATAATAGTTGTTTATATTGTGCTTCAATGTGCTTATTGAAATGTGAAAATGTGTAGCTGAATTATCAATGTTTATTTGCCTCTTAAGTAGGGCACTTTCGAGCTCCCTGCCATCTTCTTATACTGTATTGGTTAAGAAATATTTCGTATGACTGTACTAGCAGATGGGTTGAAACTACTTTTACTTCAAGATAACAATAACTATGAGATTTGGGTCGGGCAAGTGTAAATATCTTTGTTTCTGGTAAACCCAAATTAATTTCATCAGAAAAGCTATTAGATTGTGACCAGTTACTTTTATACAACACATATTGTATACACCCAATAGAGAAGTAATGAGAGCTAGTATCATAAATACAGATAATTTATGTAAACTTTACCTTTTTCAGGTCTCATCACAGCTTTGGACCTCTGATCATCACATTATACAAAATGGTGGCCAAAGATGTCACCAAAGTGATGATTATATTTGTTGTGTTCTGGTTTATGTTTGCCGTCAGTAAGTTACTCTACATTGATCTCTAGAATGTATCAGCAAAACGCTTGTTGCATCATTTTGAAATGCTAAACCTTTACAACCTTGTTACACAAACTTAAATTCCCTTTACAGAAGATCTATACGTTTTAAGTGTATGCTAGTGTATAGTTTATACTATTGCACATGTAGGTAGAGTTGGGTGTTTTAATAACCTCTCAAAGTTAAAATACACAACTTTAACAGCTCTGAATACACTTATAATATAGTATAACCAGCAAAGGTTAGTCTTGCTTACTCAGCATTATCTGTTTCCTTAGTATTCCTCTACCTCTACAAGAACTCAGGACTGGAAAGCCTAACAGAGCTGGATGATGCTATACTCACAGTATTCCACATGAGCTATGGCAGCTTTGAGGTACGTGTCATAACCACTGCAAACCTTATTTGTTATAATTACAGGCTACAAGAATAAATAGCAGACTACATTTGCTTGTGACTCTATTTAAACTTTTGATCAGTATTTTAATAACAATGTAAAGTTTAGTATGAAAGCTTAACGTAACTGCAGCAGCATAATACAAAGTAATAGATAATACTATACTTATAGAGATTAAACTGTTGCATTATACCATCTTGGAGCATATCATCTAGTCAATTGTAATACATTCCAGCCCTCATATGTTGAAAAAAAATTGTTTATAGACTTGGTTGATGGAGGAAAAAATCTCAACCAATTTATATTGTTTTGGTTTAGATTTAATTATTCATACAAAGCCCCTTTGAAAAAAATCATTCGTCTCACATAAACTTGGCATTATTTTGCATAAAAACATTTTTTTAATAAAGAAGTTTGGTTCAAGTTGCCAATGAATCATAAATATTAAATTTTTACTTTTTAGAAATATATTAATTTGTGAAGCAAACTGTATGTAAAACATAGAACATTGGTTCAGAAACTGTTACTTTGTAATTTAACTTGATGGTAGATCAGCTTGAGCTTGCATCTAAAAATTGAAATGTATACGAAAAACTTTTGTTCATGAAGATTTTGTTTCACCTGGTTTAAATTTTAACACATAATATACTAATAATCTACAATTTTATTTTAAATGATTTGTATTATGTACAGATTGTAAGTATACTTCAGCCGTTTTATAAATTAATTTCATAGGAGAAAGAATTAATTTATAGAATGTAGTGCACCGTAAATCAGTTTTATAACTAGCCTTTGCTTGTTGTATGCAGAAGTAGTACTTGGAGCAAATATCATTTTTAACTCCTAAATACTTAGCCTATAGATACCGATTGAGTGGCATGTAAAGATTTTTGCACAGTTTTAGCACACTTTTATTCATGCAACTTTGTCTAAGTCTATGCTATGCCGTAGGTAAGTTGCTGATGTTTTATTCTACTTTATGTCATAATCTGATAAGTTCTGTAAAACTTCAATTTTAACTTTCAATTACAGTAACATAAAAAGTTGAAAGAGCTCTTTATGATAAAAATGTTTTAATAATTTTGTGTTTGTTGGTCGTTTTTAGATTGTAAGTGTTCCATGGTGACAGTGTTGTTCTTGTATGTGTATTATTTAACATAATTAATTTTGACACTGATAATTTTAACAAATCACCTTGAAAATATTCATGCATTGCCTTTGATTTACATTCGCACTAACTTGAAAATGCTCTTGATTTTATGAGAATTGTGTTTTGTAAACCAAGATAATGCAGCTACTAAAGATAACTAAACTTGTTGTTGAAAGCAAATCAGTTCTGCACAAGTTATGAAGACCAATTTCAGATTTGTGTTTCAATGTTTTATTTATTTCTTTGTATAACTTGTGCACATTCAAAGCAATATTTATTATATTAACACTGTTTGCTTTGTTTTAGTTAATTTTTGTGATGCCAAAACGTCTTAATGCATAATTTGTGTGCTTTTCACTTAACTGAATGCTGTGGCACAGTAGTCTATTTACTTTCACAGAGAAAGTGAGCAGGTGTTTAGCTCAGAACCTGCAGCTTTAAAGTTTGTTTTAAAAACGCTTATGCAAGAGTGAATAACTTCTAAATCCAAGTACTGTGGCAGTTGTTTTGGTCTTGTAAAGTACCACTAATCAAAACATTTTAGACAGTTGCATTTGTTGAGCCTGTTTTATAAAGTTTAACTAATGATAAAGCACATTGGCTTCTTCAACAACAAATTTTCTAAACATGTATAAATTAGATATTTGCTTATAGTGTCTTTTGAACAAATGTACGGCAAGAATTTACACAAAAAAACTAAAAAAAACTAGTGTAAGCTATATAGATTTAAGTATATAACTATTCTAACTTACTATTAGCACCTGTTGTATAATTTTTATAATAAATTATTGCTAATAATTGGCCCAAGCTATTTATTTATTTGAAATGGTTATAAATACAGCCCTTAGCTAGTTGTATAACATTTTCATCTGAGAGCCATGTCTACTATTTGTATCATCATATTTTGGTAGTATAAGCACTTTGACATCAGTAAATACCCGGAACTAACAAAGGTACTATTTTTCTTCACTATGGTTGTGATGCCCATTCTACTCCTCAACATGTTGATAGCCACTATGGGTAAGAAAGAGCTTTTATATTGTGCATATATTATACACAATGTAAAGCTAAAATGTTTATGCTGTATCTTCCAAATTATGGTGATGCGTTTTAACATGATTGAAACTTATATTGTAATTAAACATGTAGAAGGAATGCTACAAACATTGCCTTGGCATCTAAAGAGATTAATATGCATTAATAGATTTTAGTAACACCTTTCGGAAAATAAGTTTTAAAATTTGACAGTTTGTCTATTAATTTATGCAAATACAATGAATTATAGAGTATAGGTTAGAAGTTTATGTTTTAATTAATTGAAGCATTTGAAGTATAATGTTTCACACATCAAGTGAGATGGTTTGTTTCCAGGGAACACATTCAACATGGTAGTAGTAAAGGCTCACCAAGAATGGTATCACCAGTATGCCAAAACACTCGTCATCTTAGAGAAAGGGTTTCCCAAAGAAAAGTTGCTACATTTTCAACAACAGTATACGCAAGAGTTGACCAAATTTACTCGCGACTCCAGATATTTCAAAGGTAACTTACACGCAGAAGTATTGACTAAAACTCACACGCACATGCCTTAACTTCAGTTGCTAAACTAGTTTTATTTGAAAACAGGTTTTACTTGGCATATTCTAACGTGTGCTTTAAAACCTTCTCAAAGTGCTACATATTTATTGCAAAAAAAACTCATAAAACAGCGAAAAAATGAAAACCTGCAGTTTGGGCATTAGCTTAGGGTCCAAAAATGCTGTAATAATGTTATAATGTATTGAAGAAGCATGCATTGAATTTAATTGGTATTTAGTTTGTATAAAAGTTGAACAATGCATATAATTGCATGCATGCATGTAATTCTATACCAAAGCATATTATGCTTTGGTATAGAATTACAAGGTCAAAGGTTTTTAACTTTATGGCTATCGTATTGTAAAGGGTATATTATTTTACATTATGTGGCATCTTGTACAAGTTGTTAATAACACAGTTTAGTAAACAATAGATGTTGTATGATTAATGAGAAATAAAAAAAATCATTTGGAATTCATATTTTCCACTGCAAGCAGTCACACTAAATATATACTATAGTTTAACCATTGCAGGAAAGAACAGAGGGTACCTACAGGATTTGAGTTCAGAGGAAGTCCTAGCTGGTATGCCTGTTATTAAGAAAGTACAGAACACTAAGGCATTTGTCAAAAAGAGATCATTAAAAAATTGGAAGGTATAAAAATTTATTTGGTAAACTGCAAAGCAGTAGGAGAACCAAAGAAATATTTGCATAATTGAAGAATAAAATTTTTTTTTTAATTATAAATAAATGGCTATAACAAGTTTTCAGTTTGCCTGTCATAAATTAACAACATGGCAAATATCATACTTAAAGCATCTCTTATTTTTGTTGTCCAATTAACTCTTGTATAGTCATTGCAATATCAAGTAGGATTGTTTACTCAAGTAAATTAGTTATTCCAAGAAGAAGTTAATGCTTACTAAAGTAAGTTAAAACAGTGTTGGTTTTTGGGATAAAATTCTATAAATGTGTAGAAATTTCCTACTTGACAAAACAAGTTGCTTGCAATATGTGTATCTTTTCAGTGGCTGTATGGAATTCTGCGAACATTAATCAGATCCAGGAGAGCACAACTCAGAGTAGACAGACGCATTACTTTCTGGGACCTGTTTGGTTCTGAGGACATATTAGAAAGTGATTATTTGCGCGAGAAAATGATGGCCGAGAATCTGAGGAAGATCAGCCTCACTCATTTGTTCAAACGATCTTTTGACCAAGAAGACATTCTGTCTGTGACAAGCAAGGCCTTGAGTGCACAAGTACCAAAGAATACAGCAACAACCTCTAAAGGAAAAGAATCTCTCGGAGTAATACTAGAAGAGCAATAACCATTACATGCATTTACAAACTTGCCTACATTTTTATACATTTTTAAATATAATTATTTTACTTTCTATTATGTATGCAGCATAATATTTCAACGAGATTATATTTTTTGAATTACATATTTAAAACATGTGTGAGCAGCACATTAGACGAAATATTTTACGTGCATCTACAGCATATTTATTACAAATAGGAATGCTTTATGCAAATGAGGGTTACATAACGTGATTGCCAAAGTTCACTATTTTGCTAATAATTTTGCTATAAGATTATTATTTACTTTCACGTTTTTATTAATAAATACCAAATTTGATTTGATTTGCACATGCTCAAACAAAAATATTAATGCTGTAAACAAATAATAAAAAACTAACTAAAAACAAATTTTTTACATCTGTTTATTGTAATAGTATAAAGGTAAAAAAGTAAAACCCCATTTAACTTATGACCAAAATAGTATATTTATCCCAAGCACCAACAATGGCAAACATGACATTTTTCAATGAAAAATATAATCAGAAGTCTAAAGTCTAGCTTCCAAATAGCAGTTGATATGTTGCTTTGGTAACACAAAGTTTTCTTAGATATCATGAAACCTTGGTGTCTTAGCCAGCTCCATGGATGACCTTCTTTGGATGCGACGTCTTTGGCCGTGATGAAATGAGGCGGTTCGCCTGGCAGACATTCTTTGTCTCACTGTTCGATATACTTTGTTGCCAACTTGGGGTTCATCTGCCGGACCACCTTCGTTGGATGACTCGGCATCAGTGGCGATATCCACCTGGTGACAACAATAAGTTTGTAACTATGTGTGTGTTCATGTTTGTGCGTGTAATACGAATATGTTTGATGATTAAGAAAATTCTTTTGTTTACTAAATTATCTTACATATTCAAGTTGTGCATTTGATGTGTATCAAGCATTTGGTAGAAATTACCACATAGAATCTCATACCTCCAGTTCTTTTTTGAGCTTATGGAATCTTTTCCTGAACACACGATCAAGAGAGAGATGAGTAGTTTTCTTAGGACGTCGAAGTCTTGGTTTGGAAGGAATCTCAGAATCTGCCTCAGTTGCTGTTCCAGCTTGAGACTGGTCCACGGTGCTGAGAGAGTATATGGAGGACCCATCAGTATCTCCCTGAAACCTTTCCCGTGGATCAAGATCTCGGACTTTCTGAAGTTGAGTCACCAGTTCTATGGCAGCCATTGTGTCTCTGGTTAGATCTCCCATCTTCCTTGCCCATGGCCATTTGATCTACACACAGTTGAATAATAATTCAATATTTATATATAATTATTATTCAATTATGACTGTTCAACCGTTTTTAATTATTAGACACTCTTGACATCAGTTGACAGAATGACATTAATAGAATATTAGAACAATTTATCAAGAGGAGAGACAAATATAGCTCATGGCGTTATTGTAGCTTGGCTATACAATTGCACTTGCAAATCATTACCAGATACATACTAGTATAGATCTACCAGCTAGAAGTAGTTTGTACAAAGCAAATTTACAAGCAGAAACTTTGAAGGCACATGAATGTGTATAAATGTCTACCTGAGTAATAGCAATGAGATGAAGGAATGTCCCCCATCTATGTACTATCATTCCAATGAATTGAGTGAGTAGAATGACGGTGAAGAGTAGGAGAAATATAAATGAAAGGGGCTCTACAAAAATACATAAATATGTGTAATAAAAATACATGCTACATTGCATAGCTAGCCTTAGTAGGAATGCATGTCCACTGTATGAAAGGTAGCATGCAACGTCCCAAACAAACAAGTGTAAGCTTATATGTTTAGTCTATTAAAAAGTCATCTTTGCCAGTTTACAGTTAAAAATAATCTAGACAAAAACAACTATAAATCAAAGAATTAATATCTCACAATATAAAAATAATAAAGACAAGCTATTAAATGTTTCATGAGTTATACAAGAATGTCCATTAAAATCAAGGGTTGGAATTCTAATCAATATAATAGTTAACAAGCTGCATACCAATTCCAACACAAGTACCATCCACTCTAGGAATTGGTATGAAGAGTCCATTCTCAGACATCCTGGTGCAGTTTCTCAGTTGCTGTCCGCCTGCAATGATGACAAACAATGTCAGGTGCTCTGGTCACTTTAATGGCATCTTGGATGATGAATATAAATAATATTTTGTCATAGAAATAATTAATTCATGGTGACTTCACTAACCATTCTTATTGAATAAATCCTGATTGAGACTAGTCTGAAGGAGGTGGAATTGGAACACAATGACAATCCAAAGAAAGTTGAGCATAAAGAAACCAAACACAACCTAAAATGTCAAGATTTATATTAATTATACATGTATACAAGTTAACTCCGATCAAATGAATTAAAGTGCTTTGGATGATATAAATGCAGCATGCAATGTCAAACTTATGTTTTATGACTTATAAACATTAAGCACTAACAATATAATGAACACACTACAAGTTAAGTGATCTGAAACCTGATGAACTTTAATGTTTTAAGTCATACAGAAGTTAAATAGCTACAGCTAATATTAGGATTCGTATATCATAAATCCCTTATACTTGTGTGTGATGACAGGCGTACTTACATTATTTCTGAGTGATTTCAGTTCTTCAGAAAGTCTGCCCTTCTGGTCCTTGTCCATGGTGATAGGGTAGAGATACTTAGAAATCAGCTGTCTCCAGAACACAGCTTCCTTCTTGTTGATATACATGATCTGTCCATCACCCAGTCTCTCGTCTTCCAACCACGCCGGGTTTCTTAGGTCATCTCTTGGAGGTCTTTTCGGCTTCTAGAAAAATTAAGTTTAACCCAACATAAATTCAGCAGCAACATAAATGTTATAATATCTACATGAGTTGGTGCAAAACTTGGTCACATATCAAAGGCATTTATATTGGATGATAAAAATAACTCCTTCCTGAAATCCAATATTGTTGACACTTTTTGTCTATTACCATAAGGCAAAAATTCTCCAACTCTTGAATATGAAGCTTACCATAATTCAAAACTGACAAGCCCTTCAATTAATGTCAAATTTATAATTATCATCGTGGTAGTTGAACAGAGCCATAAATTAAAACAACGAAAAATGAAAGCGAATAATGTGAAAATAATTCATTACAGCAGACTAAGCCTATTTTTATTGTTACTGGCATTGGAGATAAATAAATTACCTCACAAGTCAAAACTTGAATCCTAAATTTTGTTAGTCAGAAAATGAAAAGTTGCTTTTAAAAATGCCACCCTGTAAATAAAAAGATGTCAAAAAGAACAAACGCTATGAACTAACTTGTGGTTCTTCCTCATCATGGTGGTGATGAATCACCTCTTGAATTTCTGACTCTGGGATAAGTTCTGGTTCTTTCACAACTTTAGCCTCACTAGACCTGAAAATAATATATCTCATCAAAAAGTCTGCTGACAATACATCATACAAAATTAAAGTCGTTCTAGTCAGTACCTCCAGGTATAAATAGTTACAATTAAACGGTATTCTATGACACTGCAAGCGACAAAGTGCATTGACATGCGACACAAACTCAAGTAGATTTTCAAAGAAGTTTAAGAAGTGTGACATAACATAAATCTTGCTCCACCGTTTAGTGCTTATTACTGTCTCTTACTTGAGCACCATTGGTGCCGGCGCGGGAGTCTTGCCATTGATCCTGTCTGGGAGAGATTCGAGAGCGGAACACATTTTCAGCAAAAGCTTTGTCTGCTGATTCTCCGTCTCATTAACTTGACTTCTAAAGCCAGTCATAGTAGAGAATAACTCCTTCAGATCTTCGCACATCTTGGAGATCCCGAGTCTGTTGACTAAACGATTCTCTTTCTTTTTCTTTTCCTAAAACCAAATCAAAGTTAAGATAATTACAGAGTTTAAAGTTAAATACATCAGTGCTTATCACTTTAGCATTGAATAAAAAAAGTGGAAACAATTATTATCTAAGAAAAGGTTGTGATATATATGAAGTATGATTCAGTTTTTGAAACAAGTTGAAGTCACCCTTAGTTTCTTGGTCATTGCTATCATTCTATCATTACTAAACTACTAAGTTACACCTTAAAGGCGAAATCTGTGAGACACAGTTGTTCAAATTGTTTTCCAGACAATATTAAAAACATAAAATTACAACACAATAAAATAGTTTGAAAATAGCTGCACATAGTTTCCAGTGTAACTCACCGCTTCTATTCGCTCCAGTTCTTCCTGTTCGAGTTGTGCCTTTGTCTTCTTCGTGTGAACCTCACGGGTTCCCCAAGAGATATCATTCATGTTACACAGGAAGTAAATTATGAGCAGCAGATAACCACTCGGAATACACAGGAAGTAGAGTGGTCCATACAACATGCATTCGAACTCTTGGGGGTGCAATATGGCCGCTATTACAAATACGGCTATCAGCAGCATGACAAATATGACGTTAGGGGACGTCCATCCTTCAAAAACAAAGTTGATAGCAGTTCCGACCAGCACTATCATCATAATGACAGCGTAGAAAGCACTGAGTAGAGCTGCTATAATCAGCTGGTGATGTGACTTCATCAAAATGCAGACGGCAATGAAAACAGAAGGCGGAACAATGGCTATAGCATAGGACCAGTAGAGATTCACTCTGAATACTGTGTGATAGGCTCCAGCTGTCATCAACAACACAGTAGCTGGACCCAGGATAGATGATGCAAACACTAGGAATTGGTACAGCAGGTAAATTCTACTGATGTTATCATTCACCTGAAAAACATGAAACATCGGGTTTTAAACTTGTTATCTGATATCAATAACATGATACATGTACCACCTACACACCATTAAATAAAAATGAAAAATAATTGAAATAAAAAGTAATCGAAGTCCACTTGGAATAGGGTAGCCAATACTCTGGCAAGCATGAATGATTTTCTCGATGAAATGAATATACTCACCATAACCGTGTTTCCAGAGTCAGAGAGAAGGTCAATAGTATTGGCCAGTGTGGAAGGCCCCCAGCGACGTCTCTGATTATAGAACTCATTGAACTGTTCAGGAGCATAGGTTAAGGCGTCAGAAGCAGCACAGTACTCCACTCTGTAACCTTGTTGCAGCAGCAATGTGCACAGCCACCTGTCCTCACCTGTTGAAGTATATCAGCAGAGTAGAGCCTTCACTTGTTTATGAAAAGAACGAGTTTCAAACTGTTTCAGATAGTGAAATTCTTATATTAAAAAACCAGAAGACCCCAAATTGTCATTGAAAATAATGATGATGTCATATACGCCTTTTTTCTCACATTTATACTCGGAATGCAGGACAACATTATTGCATATGCATTGGTTTATGACTTCCTTTAAGGCAGACATGAATGTCAGATTAGTAATAAAATATGTTTATAATGAAGTCTAAGAGGATGACACAATATTTAGCCTCTAGCTGATCCCATTCAACAGCTTTGTATGAATAACTTCCCGCAGATTTAGGTTGGATTAGACATAGCTTACCCTGATCATACTGAACAAACTCAGACGCCTTAGAAGCCTGTGACGTGTAAGTGTTCATCACATTGTCATCCATCATGGCCGAACCTCTGAACAAGGAGAAGCAGCCAGGAGCACAAAGAACACAACCAAACACATGCTCTGCTGCCTTTTGCAGCCAATGGCCACAAGCGTATTCAAACATCTGGAACCATATGATTGGCCCTGCAAATATTGCCATGAGAATATTCAGAAATATGGACACAATGAGCTGAACGCTTTATGACAATCAACTGTCCAAGCACTGCCAGCACCCACTGATGCAATTTTCCTATAACAATTATAATTGTATCAAAGACAATACTGTAGAAACTAGTTTTTAAGTTAATTTGGCATTTTTGCACCAATACCTATTTTTACTTAACCAGTATTATATCTTGAAATTTGTTAGTCTAAAACATTAGTTTTACCTGATCCAATTGGATGAATTCTACCGCAGGCGGCGCCAACTTTCTTGTTCTTCTTCATCCTGTCCATAAGAAGTCTCACAGCATCTGGTTTAAAATCCACATCTCCATCCAGAGTTAGCAGAAACGTATTTTCAGCCTGCAAGAGAGAAGAGAGTATCACTAAACAGTTGTAAGTACTGATAGCAGTAGATATGTACCTTTACTGCATCTGGTTATTCAGTAGAAGAGATTTAACAGTAGAAATAAGCTTAGATCAGCTTATGTGGATTAATTGCAATATTTGTTTAGATGTATGTTGAGCAACAGCACACAGAAAAATATTAAGCTACAGCTATTGCCACAAAACTAACCAATATCAACTATGCTTGGAGGTATTTTTGTTTCGAAAACATCTAGATCAAAGTCATTTATTTTAAATAAACCTACTTTGACATGAAAATCTTCTCCCATCACGTCAAACACATCAGACTTGGTGTAGTGAGTTGTCTTTCTCCGTTTTTGACTTTTAGTAGCAGTTTTAGCCCAACTAATGTGTTTACCAGGTCCACTTCTCAGCGTTCTCATCACGTAGTCATCGTCTTCGCATATCATTTTGTATCCCAACAAGTAGTACATGTACATCACCTGGCAAAAATAGTAGAATTTAAATATTAGTGATAGTAATAGCTCAACAGAATAACAAAATATAATGGCATATATTGTTAACAAACAAGTGACTATAATACAAACTAAGAAATTTATAAAGTGGAAGCTCTAAATCATTCAACTCAGAAAACAGCTGTGAGCCCATGAAATAAACCAATGGGTCCATAATTATAAACTATAGCAGCCCGTAAATAAAAAATAAAAATGCTTTGGTTTGAAAACATCAAAGAAAAGGATAGAGAGCAGAGTTGTACAACACAACAAAAGTGTGTGACATGGAATAGCCGACACAAAACACCTGCAGTCAACACAGACATAGCAATACCAGACTATCTATTTCAGTATGCATGTTTAATTACCTGCGACCAACGCTTCTTGTGTCTTATCTTGTCTTTGTCCTTGATATGAGCAGTAAGAATGGTTCCACCAGGCAGGGTCCACTTCAGCTGCCCTCCATAGGGCGTTGGAATACGAGTCGGGGGAGGGTTGGACACAGCCGTCTCGTGCACTGATGACGCAGCCAAGTCTATAACTTCACACAGCGTCACCACAAAGCTGTTGGGAACTCGTTCTTCTTCATCATTGAACTCCAGCGCATCGTCAAACAAGATGTGGGCTAAAAGCAGATATATTGTATTGTAACAGCGAGCGACACAGTGCTGTACTAACCATGCAAAAACTACTTGATTTATTTGATGAAAAAGAGCTACTTGATTTACTGAGAGCATTAAAACTCAATCTAGTCCGATCTCGAATAAACAAACCTTCAAACTCGTAGTAGTCAGGGTCTCTGATGCCAAAGTACTTTTGAGCATTACGTCTGGCGCTCTGATCACTGTCCATTCTGAAGATAGACTTGAGTAACTGAGTCATCTCATTACGGGTTTCGTGCCACATGGTGGCTACAGCGTGTATCCTAGGTACGTTATATTCATAGTACGTATCCTCTGTGTGTCTCCTACTATTGAGAGACATGGAACTGCCATCTACACTGCTATCCATCCCTGTAAGATCAATATATAGTTCAATATATGCTTCAAGATCCTCAAGCTAAATATAAAACAGCTGCAGGAGAGAGACGGTCTCCGTATGAAGGAAATCACCAGGAGATCTGTAAAAGCAGTGGTCTGGTAGTAGCCAACAGTAGTTGGTAGCAAATGAATAAAAATATGTGAGCTACAAGAAGATAACAAAAATTTATTATTGTTGATAAACACCAATTATCAAACTATAGCAGAGTAAATACAGAGTAATGAGGTAGTTGTCCCACACGTTCTGAAACGACTATAAACAGAGACGTACATACCAATATAATCAACATGATTATCTACACCCGTCACTACCACTTCACTGTCATTCCTCCTTCTGTTGTACAGCAAAGACTGTTCTATCATGGTCATGGAGAATCCCGGCACAACAAATAACCTACAAGAAAACAATCACATCTTAAAGCAAAACCTACATTAAAATCTGTTAAAAACACTGTGGAAATAAAAATCCCAATACTATAAATAGTATAACGCAGAATGCAATAATACAAATGGTCAACGTTATTCATTCCTTTACTGAATAGCAGACATACTTGTCTGTGCGGGCCAAACGTTCCTTGCAAGGATTCCATACATGGGAGACAATAATCATCTGAGAGATCCACCATAGAATGCCCAATCCCAGAGTAAAGTAGAAAATGTCACTGGATGTATTTTCTTCCATGCATATCCATTGAGTGTAGCCAGGGAGCAGATACTTTGTGCATTGCAGGTACAATAGCAGTATCTAAAAGCAAAGTACCAGACTGTGTAAAACTATGCACCAGACTATGTGTAAAACTAGGTTAGCTTCAGTTAGCACTAGTTTACTAAACAAGATTCATATGTTAATTGTCGGTGGACAGCAAATGACAAATTGTATAAAAATGGAAATAGTGTTGGAGACTGATAACATTGCATACCACAATTGCCATCTGCCAGACATTAGCACAGCGACTTAGCACGTGTCTAAACAGTGCATACCAAGCAGCAAATATTGCAAATATAAACATATATTCATAAATCGTGATAACAATCAGTAAACTAAATAAGACATCTCACCGTGCAGGGAGTGGCAAGTAGCAGAGGAACTGAGAAACCAGCAAACTGCATGCAGAGTTTACATGACAGCTTTGCAAAATAGGAGCAGGTCATTGAGGCAACTAATAGAATGATGAAATGCCAATATTCCTCCAGCCACTGTTTGATGTATTCAAAGATCACATGCCCCGGCTTGTCAGCTGATTTGATAAACTTCTTGTAATCCTAAAGCATATACAAAATGAGAAGAGTTAAGGTGACACCATGATGGCTAGCTATTGTGTAACATAAAATGATGTCACAATAGTATTATTACGCCGACAACAACTATCCTATTGAAACATGGCTATACGCAAGGTCATCATATATTTATTACACTTAGGAGCAGTAGTGGAGAAATTGAGATAGTCTAAGTTCTTTAATTTCCTTATTAAACGTTGGTTTGGAGCTCAAGTTGAAATTCTTGCGAGAACATAACCTCTTTTGCTACATTTCTAATCTAGAACACAGGATTTTCTCAAATTCTTCATTACTGCACCTACCTCACTTATTAACCATCAGTTGATTAACTTCTGAGAATATGTTATCGTAAAAAGAGGTGCTGGTTGATTACCTATATACATACACATAGAGATGATTCTACTTATTTACCTCCAGCACCACTTTAGTGTCTCTGCCAAACTCCTTGACATCTTGCAATGCATTCAGAGTCTCTATTGCAAAGTGTCGGAACTCGTCTCCAGTCTCCACAGCGTTGATGTACATCTGCTTGAGAGCCTGGCCTACATTAGCCTCAGGATCAGTTCTAACAACATCAGATTAAAAGATAAGTTACACGGCATAACACGTAGCATCTTCACTAGTATTTTGTAGTCAGTATTTAAAAGAAACTCATTACATTATGATAGAGATACAAAGCAATATAACTGGTGTATCACTGTGAGGATATCTTTAGGTTTAGTACCAGATATTTTCACATATGAAGTTTTTATACTTGAAAAGGATCACATACTAACAGTTTGAAAGCATGTACGGGTCTATGGATATTATTGCCTTGATTTGTTCCGCATTACCACAATTATGCACTGAGTAAACTGCTAGTAAGCCCTGAGTCATGCTGGGAATTGCTCAGTTTAAGAGTGTAATACGAGTAAGTTTACTACGCTTTTCCTTTTGTGAAATTAACCCAACGCAACGCTTCCTCCAAACCACCCAGAACATAGCTAACAGAAGAATTTCCTTATGCATGAACTACTCAACTTCTCGCACATTGGTTAGAAAAATGAGCGATGATATATCATTATATTAACACCAGTCTACCATAAGTAAAGTTTTCACAGGTGACCAATGTGTGACAACTAGTTTCTAATCGCAATGAATATTACCATATGTGTATTTCAAATTACGGTTTCATTCGCAACCACTTAGTAAACTACAACAGATTAGCTTTAGATGTTTACACTTTACATTCTCAAAGTCACTCGTGTCACTTTCAAATACGAGGGCCAGTTGAGAAACATATTGATATGCCAAATTACTGTCACTTAGCGCTAAATATCAAGCTTACGGAATATCAAGGAAATGCTTTGGATGTCTCTCCAAGCCATCCTCATCTTTAGCTACGTAAATCTTCTTGATTTCATTCTTGATAGACTCTGTGAGATTCTTGTGCCCTTGGTTGCCCAACCTCTGCACATCACTGACTATCAACGGTGATATTTGACTAATGAGCTTTTCTCCCCTAGTCACTGTCTTATTCTTAAAACTGGCTTCAGCATCTGCAAAAAATGAATAAGTGAAGTAAAGCTGATTGACGTACAGAAACACCAACTCTTCAGCTACATTGTGGAATGCGAATACGTAGTACACAGGCTGATATCATGAAGGTGGTATTAGTTAAAAAGTGTGATATATTTTACACCAATTAGCCCTTTAGTAATACCGTCAGACAAACTATACTTGTAACGAAAGTTTTAACTACAGCTGTAGACACAGAAGTAACTACAGCTGTAACTACTTCTGTATCTACAGCTGTAACTACAGGGAATAATATAATAATACAAGGATTAATTATAATAGAGCATGTTTGCACATTTAGAGACAGAAAATTTGCATAGCAACATAATGTTTAGGCTTGGAATACAAAGATTTTTCTAAGTTAATGAGGCAAGGAGAACTTATAAACACACAAGTAAGTGGCAGGTGGTTGCACAGGATTGGAGGTAGAGTGTTGGTTGTGTAAGAGCAAACAAGACACACAGTTGAGACGCTTACCTAAAGCTGGATCAGTTCTCATCTTAAAGTCAAGCCGTTTAATCTGTAGTCTGAAATCTGGCACCAGTGCAAAGGCAAATACAAAGATAAACATGATCTTCCAGAGAGGGAGAAACGCATACGTCTTCTGCCTAACTGTGTGTAGCATTGCCTTTAGCTTGCACACATTCAGGTTTTTACCTGAAAAAAAATAAAGCAATTCTACAAGATTTGTTGTCTATATAAGTGAGAGTTTCAAAACTTAAACTTTAGATCAATGTTGAGAAGTTGAGTGTAAAGAGGATTAGTTAGTTGGCACCAACTTGTCTTCTCTTAGCAGAGCTTGCAAGGTTTATCATTGTCTTAGACACAAGTTTCGCTATGGTAATAATAAATATTAGAATGCTGTAAATAAGGCAGTCACCACTTGCCACTGGTTAATCTTGGATTTTAGAAAGATTAGCCATAAATCACCTTCAGAGAGATTAATTGTCAGAGTATTAAATGTCTGTAGCTATTATCCCGCTAAGGATATGCTGTGTACATTTCTAATAATAGAGGTGGTCACTAATTCTTACCACAGATTGTAAGGTTCTTCTCCAAGAAGTTTTCACACCAGCTTAGGTTAGTTAAGAAGACAGCAAAGATGACTTCCCAGTTTAGTGCTAAAACACGATTCAAGCAGCTATAAACATGCAATATTCAGTGCTTTAGTTTAACAAAAAAGTAAGAATCTTATAGCGATTACATAAGTATGTAAAGTTGCAAGAGCCATTTTATTACCCAATTAATAACCATTATACTTGAAAAAACCTTAATATTCCTGGATTACAGAATATTAAGTATCATAGGAATATGTATATGCAGCAGCAATATTATGTTACCAAGCTGGTTCAGTGAGTCCATAGTCCATTGCGCTGGCTCTCTTGAAAAGAAATTCATGAACCGATTATTGCTTGATGTAGAGGGACTTGCTACCTGCCACCCGTAACTAAACATCAGTACAGCCGCAGGTCCAGTTAGCTGCAGAACCACAGCTATAACTAGGATTATCTTCCTTGCTATTAAACAAAATACAAGTGCGAGGTTGATTACATTTAGCAATAGCAGCTTTAAACACAAACAAACTGGTTATACATGCCATGTATATCCTTTTACTAGTACTACAGGATCATAAAAGAAGAGAAACATCAATTTTAAATGTAATAATAATGCGTCCGCCCTTAATTATATATTCACTGCTTTGCTTAACCAAGAACTTACTACCAGGTACTTGCTATCAAACGGTATAATTAGGTTTAATGGTTAAATGGTAATTATTTTTAACAGAAACTATGTATTGAAATGAGGTAATACCAGAAAAATGTTAAATAAAGTAAAATTATTTTTTAATAAAACTGGAAGGAAGCTGTTAGTACAATGATTATAGACAAGAAAATTAGTAAACTTTTTTTCCTTTCCCAGGTGGTGGAAATTGGAAAGTGGAAATAACAAATTGGTTCTAAACAAAAATAGCTTAATCAAAAATCATACTCACGTAAGGGGAACCTTGCCTTCCGACTTTCTTTGCCAAATATGATCCGAGTGATTCCGGGTAAAAACCCTATGCAGCTCAGCAACATTGTACCTCGCACGATGTCTATGGACGGCAGCACTTTGAACACCAGTAGGCATTGTCCAAATGTCTCCAACGCACTTATGATGAGACTCTGTAGACATACAAGTATTCAGTACAGCATTGCTTTGTCTTCTTTCTAATAAACTAGAGGTCTGGTTTAATATGAGATAATTAATCTCTCAGTAATATATGTCTAATCTGCAGAAGAAAGCTAAAAATATCACAATGTTCTTAATCTACACTTGACTTGCTAAATATAAATCAAGTCAAAGTAATCTATTGTATGGCTTTTAAATAAATTCATGCACTAAGAATATTGGTTACAGCTGATATGTCTAACCTATTTATTCTTTAATTTAGATGACAAAATTATTTTAAATTTGTGGCGAGCTAACAAAGAAGGGTGTTGGCATTATGAAAGTAGTCACAACGGTGAGTGTAGAGGTGATGAAGCAAAACAATTATCACCATATATATCAAAGGTAGACAAGACAAGAGTTCTGGCACTTCACACTAACTTCCATAAAAGGTATAAATGCAAACTCATTAAACGTGCCGTATTTTGTTGATCTTTATTATACCTGATATTTTAAGAGATTTTGACACTTTCAGTATACCGGAGCCATAAAAATAAATTTATGTTTGAATTTTTGCTTCTTTGACTTGTTGAGGAAATTCCAAAAAACCCACTACCGCAGTCAGACACAATAGCAAAGATTGAAATAATGCTACAAAACTTTGCATTATACGTTCGAGTGAAGGAGAGAAGAGACAGCATTTATGGCGAGTTAAAATAATTCATAACACTGGAGAACATGAATGATGCTAGATTAAAATATTGAGTAAGATAATATTAAAGAAGGATACAGTATACAGATAGATAAGCAGCCACATCTTTTCAAGATTACGAATTTATGATCATAATTAATCGCTTTGCGCAAGTGGATTTCCATGCAAAAAATATCTCACACAGTCTGATAATATGGCCCCTACAATTTACTCTTTTATGATACAGATATTACTTATTGTCTCTAGCATATTGTACACTAACATACTACAGAGAATTCTGCTAAATTCAGACATTTCTATTTATTCAAATCACAAATTCAACTGTTTTTTGCATTCTGCTGGCATGTAATCTGTCACCTTGCAGTTAGTGACAATGCTAGATTTCAGATGTTAGATTTCATAGCTCTGTGTGCGGTACAAATCTATTGTCTATACTCTACAGTCAGTTATAAGGAATGTTTGCATCCGCCCAGAAATAATTAAGAAAATTCTACCAAATGTATTGGAATATAATGGCATATTCAAATATTGTGAACAATAATATATTGCTCAATGTTCACCATGTATAATGAAATACAAGTCAAAAGTTATTAATTGGAAAATCATTATTTCTAAGGTCAATTTAGCAATAGAACAGCCACAAGTAAATAATGTGTCCTGACTAAGCCCTTATTTCTAAACCCACCATGTGAGTTGGTACATACCATCAACACAATTCTCATAGTCGGCCATGGCTGACTGCCAAATAGAGACTTAAAGAAATGGCTGAGAAAAACAAGAAACTCTGGGATGATCAAAGCTATCATGAGCAGAGTGACTGCTGTATTTCTGATCTCCATGTGGTACTGTTCAATATCTTCTGCATCACCTTCTGCTAGTCCGTGCTTCTGATAGCTGGTGGCTAACTACAAGTTATATGAAACAACATCCACAGCTGTTGAGGATACACTTAATATACTAGTATCTACAATGTACACTGTACACTGTACACTGCACACTGCGTTCAAAGCATTACATATATACCGTTATCACATTGCCTCGGGAAAAAATAATACAGTGCAAATGCAATATATAGACAGCCATAATGTGAATTTCTATCAATTAATTTTCTAATTTAACAAGAGTTGCACTTTATACACTATTTGCTAGTCTAGTAGACAATTATACATGTAAATTAAAATACAAGCTCATTATTCAACAGAATTGAATGCATGCAGATTCTAAGCACCATATATTTATTTACAACTATAACCCAAGTGCAAAATACAGTTTTTATGTATATTATAAACACCCAGTCACAATCTTTGTACAATGAATTTTAAAGCTGAGAAAATTTTAGCCGTACCTTTTCGAAGTCCACTTTGAGCTTGTTGATTCCGGTGTTGGTGGTCAACACAATGAATGAAAACTTGGCCATAACAGCTGTGCCCAGTACCATGATAAACAGGAAACCGTACATAAGCACCTTAATAGCCTTCAATACCATCAAACTCGTCTCGCTGTTACTTTTCCGTTCTCTAGGAATTGTCTGAAAGATATCCCAGGTTGATCTACAAAGATAAACAATTCAATTTTATACCAGAAGTGTACACAAACAAATGTATTACAAATTTGTTATATTTAAGTTTTTATTTAAGACCTTAAAAGTGTTCGTTACTTTCATTGGTCTGACAGTTGGGTATAAGTCGCCTTTTAAAAAAATTTTGTTATCTCTAGTGTTTAGTCATATTACATCTACATAGTGATGAATGCCATAATTATCGCTATGACAACTTCTAGATTTGCTGTAAAACAGTATAAATTTAGTGTAATGGAACATATCTACATAGCATTCTGTTGACCCACTCCTCCCACGTTACCCTCACTATGCTGTGATCAATCATGGAAAGAAAACCATCTTAAGTTGATTTTATTTTCAAATTTCAAATTCAATAAATGGCGAAGTATTTTTCAAAAACCACTTGTAAAGCAAATAAGCATGCACTATTTCTTATGGATTTTATTACATGAACAGTGTAAAAGCATATAATACATGTATTTATGGTAGCCCTGATGATGTGTTACATACTGTGAAAGCTCCATTTCGTCATCGTCGTCGTTATCACAGAGAGGGGTTTGTATGAACTTAGCGCCAGATATACTTCCTGCTTCACTTTTCCAGTCTGTCCCATTTCCGCTGTCTTCACCTCTACGGTCTGCCCACTTTTTCTTCTTTCTCGAGTCTATCCCACTACAAAATAAAATTTATATACCCACTTCCTAATAATCATAAGTATTGCTACTATTTTTAGGAACATCTTTCAGATTCTTGAATATATAAACTACTGAAACATACATTTATGTTCTGAAAACTCTCTTTCATCTCACCAACAGCTAAGAATTAAATTCATTAATCTCAGAGTCATAGTAAATCCCATTAGTTGTGAAGGCCATAAATAAAAAGGATGAGCGGATCATTTCCCCATCACCTGAATGTAGCAGAGCAGATGTGACCTCTCTACCAACTCAAACTCTCCACACATACTCAACAACATAACATAATGCAATTATATTATTCATAAACTTGGGCTATAAATACTTTACAGTCAACATGCCAAATCATTCTTTCTATACCTAGCCACAGAATCCAACTCTTAAATTGGCACTAGTTCAGCGGCCACAGGCACCAGCGAGCCAAGTAATCACGCTTGTGCTTGCGTGAGATAAATGAAATGCACACAGAACTGTGAACTTTTATATTCGACTCACTTTTGGTCTAGACTATCATACATCTCAGGGTCAACAAAGTCCACACTCTGGCGACCTCCGCTTGTGTATGTGCCGTTAGTGAACTCAGATGACCTTCGTGATGTCATGTAGTCGTTGTAACTGATTGGATCATCGTCGTTACAGGATGTTGTGTCGCTATCATCTTCGTCAACATAACTGCTCGCTACACTTTCTCTACAATTAACCAAAACATTCATTATTTTATATATGAACTTATATTTGTTTAGATCAAGGATAAATCGGCAAGAGATCTCAAATTTATAGACCAGCAGTTACATGTACATGTATATAGTGCATGATCTCAATTTTCTATATTAAAAACTGGCAAACTTACAAAAAAAACTTTACCTTTATAACTTTCATTTGACAAATTTAAATAAAATTTAAAAAGTATATTTTGCTAAATTAGTTTTAATTTAATGTAGTGTATTGTAATCTATGAAAATAATTATTTTTGATCAGTTAAAAAATTTTGCAATAGGACTCTTGACAATATGATGCATAATAGAACATCGCTGGATACCTAATAAAAAGCAAACACTACACACTATCACAAATGCGAGCTAAGCTAAAACACTTCTAAATTTCCAAATTTACACTAAACTCGTTACTAGAAATTAATATAAATCTAATTATAAGATCTATTATTTTCATCAACAAATTTATATTTGACGAAAAGTTGGCCAAACACCATAAGATAATTAACAGAGTACACTCGCAGATTCAACTGAACTGTTATGGCTTATAAATATGGTGGAAGCTAAAGAGAAACTAAAGATGTATTATTTATAACAACAATATTGTGAAATTCCAAAGAGAAGCCCTACCACCAGTGAGAATAAACATTCTGAAACTGATCAAGCTTTGACAACATGATTTGCTACTTTGCATATTTCCAATACTGCACACTGCAATATTTATTAGGCATGACAAGACAGAATTTGCAGACTAGAAGACTGCCCACATACTTGCTGAATAACCCGACACCTTACCAGGTGTGTGCCACCACCAACCTTATAGCCTCCCACAGCACACTCGGTACCCAATTGCTAAGTGGTACTAAGGAGCTCCATTAAGTCACGTAACACAACACTGATGATATCACACTATACGGATCTAAATGGGAAAAATAATCCCCAGTTCACTTAACACACTTCAACAAGCATCCCCAGCTGATTTATGTCACTTGCCAACTAGATAAGTCAAACCTGCACCAGTTTTAGGGAGACTAATACTGCCTATAAGTAATGATAACCATTCTAGTTGACCTCTCTCACCTTTCACCATTGTTCTGGTCATATCCTTGCAGATACTCCTCACTAGATGTCCGTGACATTCGAGGCAAATCAAACACATTCAACAAGCTTGGTCTCGCCCAGCTGTTGTAGTTTTGCCCCCTGAAACACAACACAAACTTATAAATAACAAGTAATGTCATTAACCAAAAGCCATGTCTTTAGCTATTTACAGTAGTCAACAGTTTAAATTTAATTTATATTTGGTATTATAATGAATTTTCAAAGAAAATAGTATCAGTTTTGAATTTTTATACAAGTATAACATGTATAATTAATGTTTATAATAACAATGGAGCAATACGATGTTTTGCTAATAAATGGTAATGAGTTTTGTGAAAAGAAAAGGTCACTCATAACTTTTCTTTGCAAAAATGTTTGAGTCATCATTGCATGAGTGACACCTCTTACTGGCTAAATACTATACTGGCGAGTCTGGGAAATAATTCTGGGACCAGAGTTTTCCACATTTCCATAAGTTAGTCTGATAATTTAACCAGATGTGGCAGGTTAAGAAAAGCCATACTACAGCCAACACTAATCAGCCACTGCTTATTGCATATTAATCTAAGTTTTAGAAGATTTATTCTGATAAGTAGGATAACACGTCACCTCTACTTCTCTACTTATAAAGAGATGGAACCCTAAAGAGAATAGAAAAAATATCTCATCAATGCTATTTGTACATTAATTGTCTTGGAGGATACAAAACTGGCAAAATAAATTTCCATTGCTAAGCATTGGTAGTTGAAAAACACTTTGTATGACTGTTTCAAATTGATACGTACAAATTTGCCATTGTCAATTGGCTTAGAATTTAGATTCTAGTGAAGTTGAAGGCACAAGAAGTGCTTATACTTCAACATTTAACTTTGATTTGTCTGAAAAACATTAGATTTAGGTCTCTAAAGCTATTGAGCTGAAGTTTTCTTTAAAAATACACAAAATGCACACTATGTTCCAAGAGAATACATAACTGAAGGAAAGTATTTTTCAACTTCCAAAATCCCAGGAGTAGTGGGCTAGTTCAACAGATACATTATCATCTATTCAATTTTATCAACAAATAAAAATTCATCCAGGTATTGTATTAGCAACTATTTGCTTGAAAAATTGTACAGAAAGCCATTTTGAAAAACTTGTCATACATTATCTTGCTTTATGAGAATTTAATGAAGCAAAAACTTTCCATCTAAAATGCTGATTAAGACATGAAAAGTAACTAGGAGAAGTCGTTCAAAGCTCATTATTGTTAGTCACTTACATAAAAAATGTATCCAGGTGAACAGAACTAGTAAAACCAAGTGGGTGCTGAAGGAACTGTAACTGCACAAATATTACTCACAAGAAACAGCAGCTGCAATCTTATGCGATTCACCAAAAAGCAAAATAAAAATCACAATAAAAATGCAACTTACTGGCCCTCCTCACTGTTGGCAGAGTAATTGTTAGCCATAGGTTTTGTTTAGTTTCAATCTATTCACTCATCTACATGTGTGCTATAAATCCATGTTGTTTATTATACCCCAAAATAAGTGTAACAACAACAACCTTTCTCGAGAGAAACGGACCAGCCGTGTGAAGCCAGTTACTCCAAGTAAATTAGACTAAAACGTCAAATGATAATCACCATGGCAACAGAAAAGGCGATATTCAACTGAGGCTAGATATTACCATTATCTCATCATGAAGACTGTTTGGTTGACTGAACGCAAGGGTTTGAGTGGAAGTAAAACTTGGCAGAGAACTTACATCGATGAAATATATCAGATAGGTTAATTAATTACAGAGGTAACATTGGGAAGGCGTGGCAATGCGGTTTACAATATGCAAATTGCTTTAGATACACCTTGTATTGTTTCTCTTTATTTAGTATATAAGTAAAATTACATGGCAGATTTTTATTCATATGTACACAAAATTTACATCATATATATTAAATACTGAAGTAAAAACAGTACTTAAAAGCCGACATAGCATGCATAATGTATATATAGTTTATATTATTATGGCTCCGAAAATGAAAGATCAATAGTCTAGACATGAACCAAATCTGTACTAAGTAGCACACAGAAGAGAGCAATATGGACTGGCAATTCACACTGACTAGAGGAACACCCCGTGTAAAAGAAGAATTATTCTGAGAATATTTACAAAATAAGTAATTATCGTAGTATATACAACAAGCTATGGATGCAACAATATAAACATATACTGTATACTACTATACTACGGTATACAAGTCTCAACTACTTACGAGGTGAGAAGTCACCCTGCAATACCCCAAACCCTAGCACTAATTCTGATGGCGTATGGTAATTAGTAGTTAGCACTGAGTAACAGATTATCTATCAGATTCTGCTTCGCTTATGAAGATAATCCTGAGGAGATGGAAGGATTACCAGAGAGTGTTGTTTAGGTGTGTGCCCATGTCTAGGTTATTTAGATCTATAAGCACACTGAGTGATGTCAACACCCTACCAACATACACAAATCACTTTCTGCCAGAACAGTGCTCTTCTGCAGAGTAATTTATCTACCTCCAGTCTTCCAAGAGTTGAAGGAGAAGACGTAATGATGTAATAATTACAATAACCTCCCTCTACAGTTACTAGAGCCACAATAGCAGTACATCACTTTGCCCTCTACTATTCCGGGTTGATACCCATAATCCCATGTTAACTCTGACCCAGCCCGGATGAACCTAAAAACAAATTGACACTTTAAAAATTAAGATGACTCATCAAAAGGTCAAAAAACAACATTTCTTGTGAAATAAATTCCATAAACATATTAGCACTTTGCTCAT